>JAKOGI010001198.1:0-192500 GCA_029747015.1 Carnegiea gigantea
TATATATATATATATATATAATATATATATATATAAAATATACGTATATATATACATATATACACACACACACACACACACACACACACACATATATATATATATATATATATTTGTTTCCTTGCTTTCCGCTTACGCTTCGCTTTTCTTTAGACATGTCTTTTGAAATATGGTTTCATTTAAACTTTATTATGATTATAAGATAATAGGATCTTGCACATTGCTTGTTGGAGATTATTTCCATAAATTCGTTATATAAATATATTGTTAAATTACCTCCAAACAATAATTAATTATCTTGATAATTAATTATTGTCAGGTATCTTTTGACCAATAATTAATTTGGTTAATTATTTACGAAGAGATATAAGTTCGTTTGATTACTTAACTAATTTATTTCTTTTGAAATAAATAATGAAATAGTGTGGTTCTTTGTTGAAGAGTGTTGACCATATCCTTATGTAATGTAAGGTTTTGATGATAACAAATACAAATGTAATATATGCTTGAGTGTGTTGTTCAAACAGATTCCAAATGTTGTTTGAAATACTTTGAAATTGCTTGGTTAACTATGCTTAAGAACAGGTCTTAAGAGCAGGTTGTCAAGATCAGTTGATTCAGGAATCCAGAACAGCCTGGGAATCAGTTCTGCAAGGTGTTTGGAGTAGCAGGATGTTTTTCTATAAGATGTCCGCTTGATTCAACAAGAGTCTTGATTTGTTATAGGTTTTATTTTCTTAGATTCTTGTTAATATGCCAATTAGAAAGTCTTGATTTAACACTTACTTGAAATGGTTTTGCTTTTTGAAAATATTTCAGAACACTATCTCAGAACAGTTTTGGGAACAAGGTGTTCAGGTTGTTCTCAAGCCAAACTGCAAAAATATTTTTCACGAATTCTTCTCTGATTTTTTGGCTAACGTCTCTGAGATTTTTGAGCAAGATTTTCTGCTGATTATTTAGTCCAAAGAGACTATTTTTGGCTATGAGTAACTTGGGGAGAATTGCAAGTCTATTTTTAGAATGCTTTATTCTCCCAAGTAATAAAATCTCTTTTTTTAGAAAATGGCTGAATTTGTGGAGAAAATCATGGGATCATTTACTGAGTTTTTGTGGCTGAAAATAACTGTGTAGCTCAAGTAGTTAGTGGGAATTTTCAGCTCACAATTTCCACTCCTTGTGGCCCAAGCTTTTTCTTTTTAGAAAATATTTGTGATTATTCCACTTGGTTTTCTATTTAAGCAAGACTTCACAATCATTTTCTTTATCGGTTTTCACAGCAATATTCCAGAGTTTAAGCGTCATATTTTTCAGAAAGAAAACTGACCCAAGTGTGTGCAAGATTGAGCTTTCAAAGTTGGCATACTAGGAGCATACTTGTACCTTACACTAGTTTATTTGAGAAGCACAAAAGTAAGGTGTCCATCTTATTTTCTCTCTTTCAAAAGTGAGTTGAGTATGTTCAAATCAAGGAGATTTTGGACGTGGGGTAACCGGTCTTAGGGAAGACGGTTACGTATTTGTTACAAGTTGTAACGGTGTGAGTTACATTGTAACGTGTTTAGCCCGAATAGTGAAGTGGTTGAAAATCCTACAGAGGTACGTCGTGATTTTTCACCTCAGTTGGGCTAGAGGTGTTTCCACGTAAAAATTCTGTATCTGCTCTCTTTTTACTTCTTTCCGCTGCATTTGCGTTTTCTGGACGTGTTATAAACAGCCTGTCCAAATAGGGTCTAAGTCTGTTTCCAGAAAACTGCGAAAATTTGGCAATACAATTTACCCCCCTCTTGTGTTTGTATACTCTCATTTCTATCAAGTGGTATCAGAGCGGGTTCTCATTTAAAGGCTAACACCTTGAGAGATCCTAGAAGATGAGTACACCACAAGGAATGCTTGAAGGTCAATCTGTGACTCGACCACCATACTTTAATGGTCAACATTATAGTTGGTGGAAGAATCGCATGGAAAACTATGTTCAAGTTGATGATTATGAGTTATGGATGATTATCAAGAATAGTCCACTCATTCCCAAAAAGGCAATCGAAGATGGGAATATGGTTCCCAAGGAGCCTCAGGAATTCAATGCCGAAGATTTTAAGATGATGGAAAAGAATGCAAAGGCCAAAAAAACTCTTGTATTTTGGTCTTGGTCCTGATGAGTACACTCGCATTTCTGAGTGCAATTCAGCCAAAGAGATTTGGGATGCCCTTCAAGTAGCTCATGAAGGCACAAATCAAGTGAAGTAATCACGTATTGAGCTACTTACGAGAAAATACGAATTGTTTGAAATGGGTGATCGTGAAACGGTGATGGATATGTATACCCGTTTCACCCATATAACAAATGAGTTAAAGTCATTAGGAAAGTCCTTCACCACTGAAGAGTTGGTGAGGAAGATCCTAAGGCTTTTACCTCATTCTTGGGAAGCCAAAGTCATGGCTATTCAAGAGGCCAAGGACTTGAAAAAGATTACCTTGGATGAGCTTATTGGCAATCTCCAAACCTATGAGCTTAGGAGGAATTCTCAACAAAAAGAGGAGACCAAGAAGGACCGAGGAATTGCTCTAAAAGTCATGGAGGAGGATAACTCGGATCTTGATGATGAAGAAATGGCTATGATCACTCGAAAATTCAAGAAGTTTTTCAAGAAGGTCAAGGAAAATACTAAGAAGAAAAGCTTCAGCAAGTCGAGGAACAATGATAGGGAACAGTTTTCAGGTTGTTTCAAATGTGGTAAGCTTGATCACATTGTGAAAAACTGCCCTTTGCTGAAAGAGGAACAAGAGTCCGAATAGTCCAGGAAATAGGGCAGAAAACAGGTTGGGAACAGCTCATCCAGGCGTTTCTCAAGGGCAATACTTACGGCTTGGGGTCATTCTACCAAGGACGAGGAAGGGACTGAAGAAGAAGATGCTGTTGTAGCTCTTATGGCCAGAAGTGACTCTGACTCAGATGATGAGCCTTTGGACAACTTAGCTCAACTTAAAGATAAGGTACGTGGTCTAAATAAAGCAAAACTTGAAGAGTTATTATTCACTTTGATGGATGAGTGTGATGCTATTAATTCTGAAAATTGCATGTTAAAGGATGCATGTTCTGAGTTAAAAGGGATATTAGAGAATTAGAGCATGAAAACAAAATCCTTAAAGTGAAAAAATTGAAATTGATATGAAGAACATTGTTTTGCATAAAGACCTTAATAAGTCCAAAGAGACCTTAAGTATGAAAGAAGAAGCTTTTGCTACTGACTTCACTAAGCTTGAAAATGAGTCCCTTGAACTGAAACAGAAGGTTGAATCCCTACTTATTGAGAACAGTAAATTGCTTGAAAATTAAAACAAGTAGAATCAGATCTTGCTGCAAACAGGCGTTGGAATAGGTTCTCACAGGCGCTGAATTGGCTTAACACTCACTTTAACCGAGGCAAAAGAGGATTAGGCTTTGTGACTAAGCTCACCGTTTACCCTGTTAATAAAAAATATGTGGGATTACCTGAAAATATTGTTTGTTTTCATTGTGATAAAATGGGGCATTATCGGTATGCTTGTCCTATAAGAAGGTATGCCATGGAAAGCAACTTGATTTATGTGAAGCAAATTTGGGTTAGAAAAGATGAGCTTCGCATGTCTAAGGGAATAGGACCCAAGTGGATCTGGGTTTCCAAAACTAACCCCTAATTTGTTTTACAGGCTAAAGTGAGAGGGAACAATCCGGCAAACAATCCAGCAAATACCCCAGGAAACAACCCAGGGAACAACCTAGGGAACAGCCTAGGAAACAACCCAGGAAACAGCCAGCTGTGGTATGTTGATAGCGGATGCTCAAGGCATATGAATGGTGAGAAATCCAACTTCCTCTCACTTACAGCCTCAGAAGGAGGGAGTGTGGCATTTGGTAACGGCATGTCCGGGACAATTGTCGGAATAGGTAAGATAGGTGAGTCACTCTCCCATTCTATTGACAATGTATATCTTGTAGATGGTTTGAAACATAATTTAATTAGTGTGTTCCAACTGTGTGATAAAGACAACCTAGTAGTGTTTTCTCCAACACGTTGCTTGGTTGTTAATATGAACACAGGAGATGTCGTGTTGAGGAGGAAGCGATACAAAAATGTTTATAAAGTATGTATTTCTTCCCTTCCCCAAAATAATCTGACTTGTTTAAGTGCCTTCAATGTTGATGTAATGCTTTGGCACAAGAGATTAGGTCATGCAAGTATCTAACTTTTAAACAAATTAGTTTCTAAAAACCTAGTAGTTGGCTTGCCTTCCATCAAATACAATGATGGCAAGGTATGTGACGCTTGTGCTAGGGGGAAACAAGTCAGAAATTCTTTTAAATTGAAAAATTATGTTAGCACTACCCGACCTCTGAAAATGTTACATGTCGATTTGTGTGGTCCTATGAGGATCATGAGTAGAGGTGGGAAGAGGTATGTGCTTGTTGTAGTGGATGACTACTCTAGTTTCACTTGGACCCTGTTTTT
Source organism: Carnegiea gigantea (assembly GCA_029747015.1). Lineage (NCBI taxonomy): Eukaryota > Viridiplantae > Streptophyta > Magnoliopsida > Caryophyllales > Cactaceae > Carnegiea > Carnegiea gigantea. Next base: position 4,491 of record JAKOGI010001198.1, read on the forward strand.
GGCTTCTAAAGATGAAACTTTTGAAAAATTTCTTGCATTCATTAAAAAGACTTAAAAGAGAGTATGACACTCATTGGTGTGCCTAAGGTCTGATCATGGTACAGAATTTGAAAATTCGAGCTTTATTGACTATTGTAATGAGCATGGTATTGATCATAATTTTTCAGCTCTATGAACACCCCAGCAGAACAGGGTGGTAGAGCATAAAAATCGAACTCTATAAGACATGACTAGAACAATGCTTATTACTGGTGGTCTTGCTAGAAACTTTTGGGCGGAAGCTTTGAACACATCATGTTACATTATCAATAGATGCATGATTAGACCTATTCTTAACAAAACTCCTTATGAACTTTTCAAGGGTAGAAAACCCAATATTATGCATTTGAGAGTATTTGGTTGTAAATGTTATGTGCATAACAATAAGAAGGATGCCTTGGGGAAGTTTGATCCAAGGAGTGATGAAGCAATCTTTCTTAGGCACTCCTCACACAGTAAGGCTTATAAAGTATTCAATAAGTGAACCTTGTGTGTTGAGGAGAGTGTGCATGTGCTTTTTGACGAAACTAACTCTCTAGTTGAGATTGATGCACAGGATGATGATTTCGAACTGGGCCTTGCTAAGAAAAATTTGTTGCTCACACATGAAGAAGGTAAGTATCCCGAGGATGGATCAAGGCCTGGAGCTGTTTCCTTGGAAGATGGGCAAGGTCTAAACCAAACAGGGGGAAGTATTGCTGAACCTAGTTTGAAACAAAACCAGCCTAACACTTCAGAAACAGGCTCCAGAACAGGCTCGGGAATACGCTTCAGATCAGGCTCAGAAACAGGCTCCAGAACAGTTTCTGAACCTGTTTCACCAAGTATCCAAGCAAGAGTAGAAAGCGTGTCTGTGGATCCGCTTACTCCACGACCATGGAAGCACCAAAGTTCGCACCCTCTTGATCAAATTTTGTCTGACCTTAATACAGGAGTGCAAACTAGATCCAAGCTCAAAAATTTCTGTGCTTTATATGCTTTTCTCTCTAACATTAAGCCTAAAAATGTTAATGAAGTTCTTGCAGATTCAGATTGGGTTATAGCAATGCAAGAGGAGTTTCATCAGTCTGAAAGGAACAAGGTGTGGCATCTTGTACCTCAGCCGGAAGACAGATCAATTATTGGCACCAAGTGGGTGTTCCGAAACAAGCTTGATGAGTTCAGAACAGTCACTAGGAACAAGGCCCGACTAGTGGTTCAAGGCTACAACCAAGAAGAAGGCATTGATTATGAAGAAACCTTTGCATCTGTTGCAAGGATTGAGGCCATTTGAATCTTGATAGCTTTTGCAGCCCACATGGAGATCAAACTATATCAGATGGATGTCAAAAGTGCATTCCTCAATGGATACCTTAAAGAGGAGGTGTATGTAATGCAATTCCCTGGTTTTGAAAGTTTCTTGGTTGATAGAAAAAGCACTTCAGGTATGACTCATTTTCTTGGACCTTGTTTGGTATCTTGGGCAACCAAGAAACAACACTCTATTGTCATGTCCACAGCAGAAGCTGAATATGTTGCAGCTACTTCTTGTTGTGCTTAATTGCTGTAGATAAAGCAACAACTCAAAGACTTTTGTATTAACACGGGATGCATTCCTATTTTTTGTGACAATACAAGTGCTATTAATATCTCCAAGAACCCATGTCAATATAAAAGGACTAAACATATTGACATTCGTCATTATTTTTTAAGAGATAATGTTGAAAAAGGATTAATTTCAATGAATTTTTATGCTACTAATAAATAAATTGCTGATATTTTCACCAAGGCACTAAGCAGAGAACAATTTGAGAAGAATAGACTTGAATTGGGTTTAATTAAAACAACTTGATCATTTTATTAACCTCCAATGCTTGGTTAGTTAAAAGATTTTTCAGGTCAAGCTTGTTAAAATTATTGGTTGCGATTAAACTTGGTGCTATATTTAGCACGTGTGGAATACAGCTTGTTGACACTCGTTGAGGTCTGATGATATTGCCCTTATTGTCCTTTGTTACCGAATAATTGACTTCAAGAACAAGCGCCACGAACAGGTATGGCCATTGTTTGTTATACGTGTGCAATTCAGGTAGTTAATTCAGTTACTGAGAATTTTAACTCCTTCACTCTTCTCAAGGCGTGCGCGGCAGGGAGTCTTTATTTTATTTTTTTTTTGGTTGTAAAAACGACCGACTCCACAGCTCCTGCGTTTACTCACATTACTCTACTTCTCTCTCTCTCCCGAAAATCTCTCTCCCAAAAATTTCTCCCCCGAAACTCTCTCCTGAAAACTCTCTTCTTCTCAAACCCTAAAATCCTAAAACCCTAAAACTCTCAAACCTCAGCTCCCTGCTTCAATGGCGACTTCCGGCAAGCTCACCATCAGCAAACGTAGCTTAATCGCCGCCCCAGCTTCGGCTTCGAAGCGGTCACGCATGGCGTCTCTGCCGGCTGCAGCGTCACTACCCGTGTCAGCCGTCACTGCTCCGGTACTTTTTGGAGGTATGAGGTTCGAATTTTTGCCTCCTTTGCTAATTATCTCGAAACCTTTTGGGTTTTTGACTTGTGTAAACTTGAGCTCTGTGGGTTTGGGTTTGGCTGATATACCACCCGAATTTGGGTGGGATTTAGAGTTGTTTGAACCTATTCTTGAACCACCTGGGGTTAAGAGTGCCGCTGGACCGAGTGAGGCCCAAACCGAGGTTGTTGATGTTGTTGATGTGGATGATGACTCGTCTCTGTCTGAGGGAGACTCGGATGATGTGCATATAACTGGGTGTGAAATTATGCTGGCAGAAACAAGGTCGGGACCTGTTTCTGACTTTAGTGAACCGCAACCTGAGTCCAGTCCTGTTTTTGAAGAGAGGTTGGATGATTTTGCGGAGAAGGTTGCTGATATTGATGTAGATTTGGGTGAGGGGTCTGAAACCCCTGTTGAAAATGTTCAAACAACACCGGTGCAAACACCCCAAACCAGTGAGGGTCAAAAGAAGAAAAGAATTAAGGTGCCTGCGGGACGAACAGATCTCCCGCTTGTTCGACAGTTTAAGGGCATGCAAGCTAAAGAGGCTAAGCAAGCTAAAGCCTCCTCTTCACCCTCACAACCCAGATCTGCTAAACCTAAACCTACTCCTAAACCCTTCAGAAAGTCTTACAGATTAGCCTCTCAAAGCACATCTCGACCTTCTAAACCAGCTGGTTCCTCTAAACAGGAGCCTCCCCTGGTTGAGGAGATTGTTTCCTCACTAGAGAGCTCACCTGTTCGAGAAACCAGGAAAGCCCCTACTGAACAGGGCGCTCCCCAGGTCTTTCCTGCCGAGTCACCTGCCAAGGGCAAAGGCAAAGCTCCAGCTGAACCTAGCTCTGAACAGACCCCACCAACCCAGCAAACACCCTCCAAGAAGACTGTTCCTAAGAGGAAGATTTCTCCCAAACGGGTCCCCAAACAGGGCCCTGCTGAGGATGAACCTGAAGACCCCAGCTCCAAAAAGGCAAAGAAGGCAGCACCCACCACTTCAAAATTGGTCCAATTTCTTCAGAGAAGTGTGGTGCAGGGCAAAATTGTGACGGTGACATACTTTCAGGAACAGGGTCTGGAAGTGTTTCTGGGCAAGTTCAGGGCCCAGGGGTGGCTGGAACTGTTCACAAACACCCAATTGGGGTGTTCTATCCCACATTTGGCCTAATTTTATGCGAATTGCAGTGTCACCAATGCTGTGGTGACAAGTGAAGTTAATGGGAAGCAACTGAAATTCAATGTCAAAGATCTGGGTGCAATTTTGGGTGTTCCTGCTGAAGGTTTTGATGTGTATGTCCCGGAGGACAAGACCGTGCTTGGGACAGCACGATTGCTACAATTAACTCAAACACTGAGCCAGCAAATAAGGTTGAAAGCCCCCCAGTCCGTCAAGAAAGGTGACATGACTTCTCTTCATCAATTGCTCTTTTGGTTCATTATTAAGAATATCATCCCTAGAGGTCAAGGCCGCAATCTTGCGGATGCTATGGATCAATGTTTTATTGACCTTATGGATAGAGGAGAGCAAATTAACCTCCCAGCAATCATGATTCGCCATATCTCCAGGATTGCAAACACCTCAAGAGAATATGACCTGGGGTATAGTTTCTTACTGACTCTTGTATTTGAGCACTTTGGGATTTCTCTGCAGAAGAAAGTGGGGGTGTAGATGATTGATACAATATGGAGTAGCACTCTAATAAGGTGCGGGTTTAAATTGGTCAGAGGAGACCAAGCAGCTTCGGAACAGGGGCCTCGAGCACCCTTTCCCCCTGTTCCTGGTTCTTCCTCCAGTGAGCCTTCTGTTGATGTCTTGCTACTGAATCAATCTCGGTTGAAGACCGAGCTTGCTGAGGTTCAAGCTACTCTTGCTGAGGAGAAGGCTCTCAATGCCAAGCGCCATGAGGATCTCATGTCAATTCTTTCAACTCTCTCAGCCAAATTCTCTTCTCCTCCTCCCTGGAACAGCTCTACCCCCTGATTCCTTCCCTGTTCTGTCTTCCCTTCTTTCTCACTTTTCTGCCTATTCTCGACACTGTTCTAAACTGCTTGTTTTTGCATATTATGATAAATTGTGGTTATCCTAATCTTGGTTGGCTATGCCTTGCTTGTTTTCTTAAAGTTAATTGTTTGTGCGTGACTTGGATGGCCAATATCATTAATGTACTATATACTTGAGTGTATCACAGGTTGTTTTTCCTCCATTACCCAAGTGGTGGTGATTGCAAACACCCTATTTTAACTTGTTTGCAAATATTTTTTTTTTTTTGATGATGCCAAAAGGGGGAAGATAGGGATGACCATGTTTGTTTTATTTTGACTTGGGTTGAGTTGACTTTCTTAAATTTTTCGTTGCTTTTGTTTGCTCTTGTGTGACTTGAATATTTGGTACTAATCGATTTTTGTTTTCTTATGAATGGTCAATATGGTCATTTGGTTTGTCATCATCAAAAAGGGGGAAATTATTGACCCTATCCTTATGTAATGTAAGGTTTTGATGATAACAAACACAAATGTAATATATGCTTGAGTGTGTTGTTCAAACAGATTCCAAATGTTGTTTGAAATAATTTGAAATTGCTTGGTTAACTATGCTTAAGAACAAGTCTTAAGAACAGGTCCTCAAGATCAGTTGATTCAGGAATTCAGAACAGCCTGGGAATCAGTTCTGCAAGGTGTTTGGAGCAGCAAGATGTTTTTCTACAAAATGTCCGGTTGATTCAACAAGAGTCTTGGTTTGTTATAGGTTTTATTTTCTTAGGTTCTTGTTAATATGCTAATTAGAAAGTCTTGATTTAACATATAGTTGAAATGGTTTTACTTTTTGAAAATATTTCAGAACACTATCTTAGAACAGTTCTGAGAATAAGGCGTTCAAGATGTTCTCAAGCCAAACTGCAAAAACATTTTTCACGAATTCTTCTCTGATTTTTTGGCTAACGTCTCTGAGATTTTTGAGCAAGATTTTCTGCTGATTATTTAGTCCAAAGAGACTATTTTTGGCTATGAGAAACTTGGGGAGAATTGCAAGTCTATTTTTAGAGTGCTTTATTCTCCAAGTAACAAAATCTCTATTTTTAGAAAATGGCTGAATTTGTGGAGAAAATCATGGGATGATTTACTGAGTTTTTGTGGCTGAAAATAACCGTGTAGCTCAAGTAGTTAGTGGAAATTTTCATCTCACACTTTCCACTCCTTGTGGCCCAAGCTTTTTCTTTTTAGAAAATATTTGTGATTATTCCACTTTGTTTTCTGTTTAAGCAAGACTCCACACTCATTTTCTTTATCGGTTTTCACAGCAATATTCCAGAGTTTAAGAGCCATATTTTTCAGAAAGAAAACCGACCCAAGTGTGCAAGATTGAGCTTTCAAAGTTGGCATACTAGGAGCATACTTGTACCTTACACTAGCTTATTTGAGAAGCACAAAAGTAAGGTGTCCATCTTATTTTCTCTCTTTCAAAAGTGAGTTGAGTGTGTCCAAATCAAGGGGATTTTGGACGTGGGGTAACCGGTCTTAGGGAAGACGGTTACGTGTTTGTTACAAGTTGTAACGGTGTGAGTTATATTGTAACGTGTTTAGCCCGAATAGTGAAGTGGTTGAAAATCCTACAGAGGTAGGTCGTGATTTTTCACCTCAGTTGGGTTAGAGGTGTTTCCACGTAAAAATCTCGTGTCTGCTCTCTTTTTTACTTCTTTCCGCTGCATTTGCGTTTTCTGGACGTGTTACAAACAGCCTGTCCAAACAGAATCTAAGTCTGTTTCCAGAAAACTGCAAAAATTTGGCAATACAATTCACCCCCTCTTGTGTTTGTATACTCTCATTTCTATCAAAGAGTCATGATGAACTCTATACGTATGGAGCATCTTGATATGAGTTTATGTGTTTTGATGTGTATGATCAAGAGAGATATATTAACACTAAAATCTCTTAAATTTCTGTTATATCTTTAGTTTGGACACTTAGGATCATATTTTCGTGAGTGCAATACGTAGATATGGGAGATTTCTTTGTGTCTTAAAGACTTATTCAATATGCCTCGTTGCATGTAAAGACGAACAGAATATTTGCGAAAAGTATACTTACATCTGCCTGGAAGTCTCAGTAAATTCGACACTCTACAAACTGATATTTCTATCCACCAAACAAGATTTTGCACCAACATAACTTAACTTTCATGTACACTCAGTTTTATCGAGCAATATGCAAGACGTTGATACATTTTTTTTAAGATAAACTTTATGAACAGAAATATCACAACCATGCACGTATAATGCAGCTTTTGTTGGGTTTGCATGGTCATTTGAAATTTATGTTATAAGATGGTATAATAAAAATCTTTTTGTAAAAGTACCGTTTTTGTGATCACTTGAGCTTATACTTAAGTAGATGAGCTGATATGTTTCAAATTATCTTAAATATTATGATATTTTATCTAAAACAATTCATTCAGGCTATCACAATATTATCTTTCAGTTGCCCAAGAAAAAAAGATTTTTGGAACACTTCAAAAGAATATATAATAATACGATTTATTTAATATAATAAATTAAAAACATATTATCTAAATAAAGAATAGGGGTAAAATACAACGTAGGATGATTTCATCCAACAAATAACTGCAATGAAAAATCATAAATTCATCAACATTACGGCAGACATTGAAGCTTATAAAAAAAAGAAAAAAGAAAAAGAAAGATATACACACTTTAACTTTAAATATAAAATTGTCTCATGAGAGAATTTGTGATGAAATTCTTTTTCTAATTTGTTAATTAGCCATTTAGTATGACATAATAACTATTGTGAGTTTTAATCAAAGCCCTTTATTACGTACAAAATTAAAGTTGAACAAGATCATTAAAAAGTTGGCACTTTAGATTTCTTTTTGTTTGAAAATGATAGTATTTGATCATGTACATGGTATATGCTTTTCATTAATGAAATTCTTACTATTATATTGCGGAAGAAGCTTTATGTAAAAAATGAGGCAACTTCCACTAAAACTAGTGGTATTTTATGAAGGGATTACAAAAGGAGATCAGATTCATCTAGACACAGAACGAAAAATGGCCTGCCAATGCACCTAAAACCAGTAAAAAAATTAGAAAATTGAATTTTTACTTGTTCAATTTCAATTTTCTTTTGTAATTTGTAATTTCTCATATGTTTAAGAATATTAATTTTTTTTTTTTCATAGTGAAAATATGTTGAAATGGATCGGTAAGATTGGGGTCTCACATTTAATTAAGGCAACTCAATTAATTAACTAATGCTTATATGATTTGTTGGAGTATATACTCTTAAGTACATAAATGGAAATTTCCATTAATTTAAGAAAAGAGAGTGGGTAATTGTTTTATTTTGCAATAAATTCGAGATTGGAAAAACTTTTAAAAAGTGTGCCATATACGAACACATCCCCATGTTCCCTATGAAATGGATAATCCATTTTAGACCTATATGTGTCGTGGCATGTGCATGAGTTGTGGGTCAAGCCCCCCTAGATTTGCTTCCCAATAATAATAATAATAATAATAATAATAATCAACGATGGCAGTGAGGATGCATGTGTAATCCTCATATAAAAGTAAGTCTCTGTAACAACATTCTCTATTATGTTATCATACAAAGATCATGGATTAAAGAGATGGAGTAAAAAAGACAGTCTTAGAAGAAAAGAAAAGAAAAGAAAAGGGAAATATATTTCTTGACAACATATTATTAGCCAAATTCAAATCAATTGATAATGCTGAAAAAGGAAATATGTGTGATGGAGACATCATGATAAATTTATAGTTGAAATCGACAAATACTTTGTCATTAAGCTTTATTTGTGAGGGGTACTCTATTAAGACGAAAGGTTAATATTAGGTCAATTTATCACCTTCGTCTAAGTGATATTGAGTCTAGAGAATATGTCTTCAAAGATTGATAGATAGTCAAAAAGGTTTGGGATCTGGCAACAAAACATTACTAGCTTCCATTTGGTTTTCCTCCTCCGATATGCGATGATCTTTCACAATGTAAATATAGGATACAATCCTCCCACAACCAGAAATTGAAACAAAATTCTCATTTCTCCTATGGAATATTTGAAAGTCTAGGAATGCAACAATTTTCAATAATAAATTTTTCTATCTTGTTGCATACATTATTCGCCCAAAAAAAAAAAAGCTAGTACGAAATAGAGAATCCGAACTTGCATGTCCTCTGATCATTATTTTAAGAGATCTTCTTCTCTCTCACCGGCTTAAACCATCTAATGAGGTGGTCCCACCACCAGGATTTATTTAAGTCAATTGCGGCGAGTTTCAAAAAAATTCATCAACAACGGGAGGCTTTATCCGAAACTGAACAAGCAGACTTGTTCATGCAAGAGCGACGTATTACTGTGGTACATCTATTGTAACGGTATAAGTTGGAGCATCACGCGACAGACTATGATAAGCAATTCAGGACGGCTTCAACAATGTATTCGTTTAAGGCGAAAACAAGATCGTGATCCAAACATTGAAAGGCAAGATCAATTTCCATAGCAAATATCTATTATTATCGAAGTTCGAAGATATACACATCTGACGTCAGAATCAAGACATGCAACTATTTATCGCCCTCATTTTCAAAGAAGCAAATATGACAGCATATTAACTTTTAAATTTGGACACTCTATTACAGCTTCCACTTCAGATATACATTTTTTCTCTTTAATTTCTCCTCGGATTATTCTAGCAGATGATATAACTGGGTGTGCTCTTATGGAAAAAAGGCATCTAACATATTTATGGTTTATTAACTCTTGTTTTTTAAAAAACAAGTTATAGTTAATAGTCAATTTTGGCATGAAATGAAATGAAGTTTGCATACCTACTTCTCTAAAAAGAGAAACACGCCCACGGAAAGTGGACCAGGATTGAAAGGGGAGGGCCGGGGCTGTCAAAAGATAAAAGAGCAGAGAGTAAACCAGTGGCATGGGATCAAGTACGATTTGCAAATTAAAGAGTGTGAGAGAGGGAGAGAGACTCGAAAGATTATAATTATTTTTGCGAAAGAGAAAGTAGGAAGATTATAAGTATTTTTATAAATAAGGAAACACAAAAGATGATGTATAAGAGTTAAAAACCGTAAACATAGATATCCGATGACGTGATAGAAAAAAATTGTTTAGTTTGTTTCGTGTAACAAATGTATGTACATATATAGTTCAAAATACATAGAATGGAGATCATGTAATTTTCCTGACTTCGTACTTTTTCTAAAACATAGTCGGCATGAACAATAATAACCATACACAACTTTTCACGTGAGTCCTGTTTTTATCATTACAAACACTCCTGTGAACATACAGATCGATTCCAAGAGATTTAGCATAAATAAAAATTACTCACATTAATCATAATTAACGATGAGACATGTGCCTCAATAGTTTGTTGGGTTATCGCTTTTTAAGTGTGGTCAATGCAAGATATAATAATGTTTCATAGATCAATGAACTCTCGTACAAGTGGTATTAAAGATATCTTTCATTTGATGTTGTAAATTAAGTCCCCTTTTCCCTAGTGAGTAATGACACTCCTACTTAATTAAGTGATTTGATGTTGAATCTATATTGGAGGTTCACTTAATTATCACTTAAGTTCCGTTTGGACCTTGAAAAATTCAAAGAAAAAACTTTAAGAAAATAACTTTTTTATTGTGTTTGATTTAGAGAAAATCACCCAAAAAAAAATAGAGGAAAATTTGGTGAAAAATTGCTAGAAATAAGTGATAAAATTTTTCGACCTCATAAAATTGTGAGGAAAGTTTGGGAAAAAAATTATCAACCTCCTCCAACCTTGTACTACTTAGATACTAGCAACAAAATTCATGTAATTCATCAATATTTAAATTTTTCATTCAAATTCTTGTATTTTTTCTTTAATCCAAATAAGAGAAAAAAACTCGCTTTTTCTATTTTTTTACCTTCAACTTTTCTTTCCACCAAATTTTCTACATACCAGATAGAACCTGAGAAATTCAAGGGGGAAAAAAAAAGACATGCCGACATGGGATATATACCAGTTATTTACGTGGAAATTTCTTGATGGACTATTACCCAAAAACCACGTGAAAATGGAAAAATATCAAGAACTAGTATTTCATATTATCAACCACATTTATATATAGTACCACGTCCCTCTCACAAATTAAATTTATACAAGTCTTGTCATTTATTATATATATATATAGGGGGTCCATTTCCCTCTTCCAAGCCACTAAAATGCCATACTTATGATGTGGGTCTTATATATTTATTGGAATACCTACTTCAATAAAGGTTTCAAATTATACCATCATTATATTTTTTTCCCATTTATTTTCAGTTATACTATCTTGTTCTAAATAAGAGTTAAATAAAAAATGAACTTTTATTTAATTTATTTAAGAGACTTGTTTTACACATATGAGAAATTTTATTTGATTTTTCACTTTAATTCGTATAATCATAATGACCCTATTTGGCAATCAGTTGTTAACTGTTAACTGTTTGAATTAGCTACATATTTACATTAGTTGTTTAAATTAGCTGAATCTAGAAAAAGTGTTTAGTAAAATTAGTTGTTTCTAGAAAAACACATGTTGGATAAAATTTCATTAACAGCCTTTGTCTAAAATACTTTTCGATTGAATAAATTTTTATTTATTAATCATCTTATTTTGTTTTAAAAAAAATAAATGCCACATGTACTTTATTAATTTCCAATAATTTGAGTTCATTACTTCTTTTTTTTTTTTTTTCAATGTTTACTTACTTACGTAATGCCTGCATCTTATAAACTTATTTTGTTCTTTATAGAGATGCTTAGTTTTTTTATAAATTGAAATTGATATGAACCTATATTTATATTTTTGTTAAGAATTGAAATATGTATGGATTTCAAATGAGTTGATCTTCATCAACCTAAAGAAAACTAGGAATAAAGTTTAATTATTAATGGCAATAGGAAGGGTGTAGATAAAGCTGAAAAGGTCGAGTATAAGAGATTGGAGGTGAAAGTTGTCTAAGATTGAGGCAAGGTAGGAAACTAGGAATATGATTTCTTAACGGCATACATGTAATTTTATTAAACTTTTAGGCAATATAGTAATTTTACAAATAGCTAACCCAAAAGGCTAATAGAAATAGTTGTTTGCAAAAGAGCTATTTAGGGCAAAACAGCTCCTTCAAACAGTTATTTACCAAATACCTGTTTAGCTGTTTGACTCAGTCAAAATAGCTAAGTCTCCCCAGACAACTCCCCCTCCCTCGCAAATAGCTATGTTATCAAACGCTCCCAATGGCCTTGTTTGGCAAACAGCTATTAGCTGTTTATATCGCCTATTAGCTATCAGTTGTTTACATTAAGCCATTAACTGTTTGAATCAGTAGTTTTTAGAAAAAATGTTTTGCAAAATCCGTTGTTTGTAGAGAAAAAATTCTATTTATACTCATATCTCTCATTTACTACTAAATGTTTTTTTTTTTAATTAGTTGGTCACTTATTTATTTTTTTATATAAATTCAATTTACATTATATGTACAAATTACCTTCACTTATATAGTCTCATTTTATTACTAATTGTACAATTAGGAATCAAATTTTCGTATTAATTTATGCATAATTTAGAAAAAAGAGGACAAGAACATATATGAATTTTATTTATGCTATTTAATCAATAACATTTTAATTTTTTATATTAAAAACGCAAACAGCTACATCTAAGCAAATATGACAATATAAATTTACAAAGAAATGTAGAATTGAAGGCTGCCCATGTCTATTTTCATACCAATTTGCTCGCACATTGTTTAGGGAGAGAGTAAGAGGGAGTGGGGATGAAGGATAAGTAGGTGAGGGAGGAGTGTCCATTGGCACGAAGAATTAATTAAAAAGCGCAATGTTGGTTGTCATAGTTGGCTGTTTCCTTCAACATTTATTGATAAAATCACCGAGCATCTTGCACACTATTTATCTTCGACTATTTTCAACTATGATTTGAAGGTTCGATTAATAATTTATTATACCAACATATGTTGGTTCAAGTAATTTGACACTTATTTTCCTCAAACAAAGTTTCGGATTTAAGTCTTATGAATGGAGAAAATCTGTGATGGGAGAGTTCTATCCCTCATTGAACTAACAATAGCTCGACTCCAGTAAAATAGAAGATTTAAAAAAAAAAAATTGTCATATATTTTTAGTAACTTTTTTCGAGCATTGAGTATCTCTTGATGCGAATTTCATCAAATTGAAAACATGATGATTAGACTGTTTCACGAAAATTTATCGCAAAATGTCAACAATGCCAAGTTCATGCATATAATGCACGTCACGTTTATCCGTTTCATGACAACGATAATTTCATCTAATAAGTATTTGCACTTTACAGTAAAAAAAGATTCTAATATCACATCATCCCCTCTTTGCCTCTCTCTTAAACGGCAAATTATTATGTACACCCATGAGCATGTATTCCTATATCTATTTTACATATATTTTCATGGGGTGTATTTATCATATATTCTATATTTTAATATATAATTATTTACTGTATCATATGGGAGTACATGCACTCGAGTGTATGATATAGGCTTTGCTTTTAAACCCTAAATTTTTTTATCTCCTTCCTTTACTTTTCTAGATTGTCTGGGATACTACTGATCTTAAAGTTAATTAGTTGTAAGCCTCTTTTATTTTGTTTTCCTCAATCAATTTTAGTGTATCGTAAGAATGCTATTTTTATATAATAGATATAGATTTTCTCTCCTTCAATTCAAGCGAGAGTAGGGTTTTCCTGTGAGGGGTTGAAGTGCCAACCTATTATCCACACTTCAACAAAATAAAAAATCTGAAGTGAAATTTTGTTAGGGTGTAGGAAATAAGTATGCATTTATAGTACGGATATGAACAGTGCTAATGGATAGGCCTCACTGGATGTGTAATTAATGGATAACAACTAATTGACAACAACAATTGATATACAGCATTATACTCACAATAAGTTCTACATGAGAAAAGTTTACATGTGAAGATCCCCCCCCCCCCCCCAATAATCTACACCGGCTCCTCAGTCATTGGCTTTTTGGCTTAACTAAATTTGGTTGTTTTGTAAACAGGTTTTGGGTGTCAATAACTTCTGTTTTAAGGATATTAGATAGGAATAAGTCATCTTTTAAAGCTGATTGTCAATGTGCCAAATTTTAGGAGGATATTAATTATTCGAGCACCGAGTAAAACAAGTTTGAACTTACAAATTTTATGGCGCGGGAGCTTATTCGTCAAACATAGATGGCAAGGTGGTCTGAAAGGTAAATAAATATAGACTATCCGCATACATATGTTATACTTTGTTGCAGATTGATAAGTAAAATTCTTTATGACTTGACGGTAGTTAGATAAGCTACTTTGTTGCAGGTTGCCTATATCTGGATCTTTTCAGACCCTGTAAAAGCGAGATCCACACTGGGAGGTGGTGGTGACGTCGTTGTAATGGTGTGTGCGCGTGAGAGAGGGAAGTCAGAGAACCACATTATCAAACTGACAAGTCAAAGTTTGCTTGAATTGGCAGTGGTATAAATGATGACTTGAAATGCCCTCACAAGTTGGGATGTTGAGAGACCAGCAATGTTAAAAGTCGGCATTATTCCATTCAGTGCCCCCATACTTTAGATTATCAACCTGTCAAAAATCCTCTAGTATTTTTATTGAAAAGGCTAGTTTCCAAAAATCCAATTATTAGCCTGTTAAAATTAATTTTTATCAAATTTTTCGAGTTTTATTTAACCAGAAAATAACTGATACAAGCAGTTGCAGTCCATATAAACAACTAATTAATCTTAGCCAAATATCCCATGCATTAACCCAACCAATGAAAATGATGCCTTTTACATTGGATCATGATCCCAGTTTGAATAACTGCTTGGCAAACTACAATTTCATTCAACTTGTGCATTTAAGGCTGAGCCCCAAAAATGGGACCTACCCATGGCAACATGAAAGAGGGTCTTGGAATTGCAAGAAATTAAAGCAAAATAACTAAGTAGTTGAGTTAGTTCAACTTCCATGCAAGGAAACAACTCACATTGATTAGTGCATTGGCTCCAAAGTATGCATGATGTTTTACTCATTGATTCCAAATGGGGTCATGAACCTTTCTGGTGACTTTTTTAATTCTTATTTTCATTATTGTTTTTTTTTAATATACAAATAAGGTGTAAAAGGTCGATGAAAGTAAGATTCAAATATATATAGACTTTTCTAATTAAGCTAACATTATGAGTCTTTTTATTATATGTACCAAGAAATACGTTAATAAACTAATAAACTGGTATATATAGCCTCTTTTAGTTGCACATTGTCAAAAAGAAAATGGGTTTTGGAATAATAATAATAATAATAATAATAATAATAATAATAATAATTACTATTATTATTATTACTACTACTACTACCGCTGCTGCTACTACTATTATTACCACTACCACCACTATTACTATCATCATCATCATCAGGTCATAACTTCATTTATTATATAATCAATAAGCACGTAGAATTTCATCAAATCAATTATCATCATCATGTTAGCCACATCAAAAAAATAATTCAACACCATAAGATTTTTTTTTACATATATCACAATTTATAGAGAACCACATAGTACAAATTAAAAAGTGTACAATATGATTGAAATCTACTAGAAAATATGAGTTTGAACACCACAAATAAAAACAAAATAAGAATAATAGTTACAATCATAAAATTATTGAATACTAATGACAAGTACCAAAAATTAGAACGCAACTCTAATCTTTATGAACTCTACAATATGAGCTAGCTGGCTGGTCCAGAGCAACATAATGTTGAAATTAGCTAACATAGCATTCTTGACAGGTATATGTCACATTTAGATACTTTGATAACCTTATTTTTCTTAAATGCATAATTGTTAGCTCAAACATTGTAGTTCCAGTGTTTTCAAGCACGCAAGCAAGCATACAAACAGGATACAACAAAATTGTCATAGAGGGTAACAACAAAACAGTAATTTCGGCTATGAGAAACTATTCAAATATCTTGGCAGATACCGAACATTATTGAAAATATTCGTTTATGGCTTGATCATAATGCTCAAATATCTATTAATAACATCCACTGAGAGACAAACATGGCGGCACATTGACTATCCAAATTTGGACATTCCATCAACTCAACATTCTACGGTGACCTCTTTTTTTTCCCCCTCCCTTTCTCAAGGCAATTCTAGCATATGTCGTTGTTGCGTGTAAAAAAAAGGGTGCAAACAAGCATACCTAAAACACCAGTATGTAATGGGTCATTCTCAATATATTTTTATCCCTAATTGTCATTCACAACTTTCAACAATTTTTGTTGGTATTTCATTTTAGTTTGGATTTTAATCTTTTAGATTGCTTTTCTTTAGTAAATGTGAGGTAGAATGGTGTGCATTTAAATTTTCTTAAACCTGATCGACCTCAAGTGAGATGCATTGGTACTATTTATCATTGCTCTTTTATTAATCTCAATTTGTTTTGGTACATTAGGTTTTTAGATCATTGAATAACACTCCTAAGTCCTAATTATTAAGGGTATATTGAAGTAGTAAGGCTCATTTTTCATATGTAAAATGTTGTTTATTGCTGAACATATTTTAAGGGGACAAGCTAATGAGCTAGTGCTTTATTTATGTGTTTCTTTTGAATAATATTGTCTCACGTAAAATGATTTATGATGACATGTGTACTTATAGATATATGCGTTCTAAGTTACTTGGCACATCCTACAAAAAAGAAAATTTTAAAGAAACAATAAACTCTTAGGGATATAGATAATAGGCTATATAAACTAAGCGTGTTAAATTATTTATATAAATTGGTCATAAACGACAAAGAAATATGTACAATTTAAATGAGATTTCAACCCAAAATCGAAGATAACTGTAGAGGAATTCACTATATCAGAATTCAGGAACATACTCAAGAGTAATAGTTTTATCAACGTAGGATAATCTCATGCTCTCTTTGCCTTCCAATGAAATCAATTATAAAGTGAGTCGTTACTTCATCTTTTTTTTTTTTTTTTTTTTGAGAAGAGGGGCAGTGTCCCTTCGTCTCTTGTTCACTGGTTTATCAACATCGACTTTTGAAGAGCAGGCAAAGTTCTTTAGGCTTTCTATCATGCATGCCATTTAACGAAAATTGATTTATACTTGATTTTTTGAGCCAAACAATCAAAAACAAAATATGGTCTAGAACTAGAATAAGTTATTGCAATTCTAATCAAAGCCCAATTAACACGTTCCAAATAAAATCATTTCCAATTTTCCTTTTTAATGATGTACTGTTTTAATTCAAAAATAAACTTGTAGAATAACTTTTAAATCGACTTATAAAAACAACGAATGATAAAGCAAAATATGATCTGACATTTTACGAAATTAAATGTACCGAATTTAAAGTTATTTGAATGAAACCCTTATTGATAAAATTAAAAATGTATACTAATTAATGAAATGTATGAAATTGACATTAACCTTCCCTTTGCTTAATTAGGCAAATAACAAGCAGACAAAATAACAAATGCAACAATGGCCTCCCCATTTTGGGTTGACATTACCTCATTTTTGGCATCATATTATTAGCCTAAATAAGTTGTCTTTATCAATAATGACCTTCTAACCTTCTTCATCACTCAAACTTTTGACCAAGAAGTCTTGATATCTTTATACATTTAAATAAAAAAATTTTTTTTATTTGTTTATTAACATTTATTTAGGCAATCACCTAGCCTTCATATAGGGTCGGTGCAATTGAAGTGTTTTGGGCCAATCTGATCCATGGTGCGCGTTTATTTTAATAGAATTTTCTTCTGCAAAAGTAGTAATTTTAAATGTTCAAACATAAGTGCAAAATGATCAATTATGCATGTGGCCTTGCATGACATGAGTCATCTACTAATCTCCTAGTCCATGCCTTTATTTATAAAATATGAAGTTTGCACTTTTTAGTAAATAAATTCTATGTTTTATGGGTTTTTTTTGGAGTTTACATCTAAGAGCATATATAATAGTGATTCATGATTTTACACTCTCCACATCATCCTTCTCTCTTCACTATATTTCATGGATCACCAACTTGGTTCGTCAAATAAAATAATATTTTATGAACCCTACAACTAATATATTATTCGTCAAACTTTTTAAAAAAAAGGGTTTAGGGCTTATCTGACCCAAAAAAAAAAAGGAAAAAGGGTGGCGAAAAGATTAGGACCACGAGCTGAACCGTGAAGCGGATAAAGTGAATCACTAATGTTGGGTGTTTTTTGGACCATGGGCTGAATTTTTGGCTCATGAGCACCACAATACAGGTGCTGTAATATAATAGATTGCATGTCGTTTGCAGAAAATCATAGTCATTTTCCATGTTCAGTGACTATCTTAATGTTAATATTTGGAAAATAGGAGATATTATATGTTAATTATTAAGGAAAATAATATAGCCGGCTTTACATATCAATCTTTGCTGATCAGAAAATTGTAATAGCTGATTAGATGATGATGATCTATAGTACAACTTATGACCTATAATAGGTGGATTTTCTTTTTCTTTTTTTTTTTTAAAAAAACAAGAGCCTCTAATAATTTTGTCTATCTTCCATCAAACCCCCCCCCCAAAAAAAAAAATGCCTATCTTAAAAAATGAATGCTAAATAACAAGATCTAGATTCAGAATCATCGGATTGTAGCAATTATTTTCTTTTAGGACAAACGCATTCCTTTGCCATGTTAGTTTATATTCAAGTTTTCAAGGGCATCTTTTTTCGACTAAAATTAAGGTATTCATTGTTAAATATTGCTAAAAAAAATTGGATGGTATCCTCAAAAACATAAAAGCCAGGCATTGAAAGGAACCCAAAAGTATTGAAGAAACTATTAAAATATGTTTAAAAAAATCAGGCATCTATAGATGCCTAAAAGACCTGAAAGCATTGAAAAATACTAGAAAATATTGAATGATAGTGAATGAAAGCAAATGATTTTTAAACCTGAAAACAAGCCTTTAAATCTACGATCTAGGTTTTTCCAATGTATTTAGCCGTTCCTTTTTTTTCCTTTTCTTTTTTTTCTTCATTTTTAAAAACTATGCATCTTGTTAATACCTACCAAAGCTGAACACTTTACATTGAGGGGGGGGGGGGGGCGCTGCACTTGAGCGGAAACAGTTTGTTTTTTAAAATTAAAAAAAGACGACTCATAAACACCTCACTTCAGCATAGTGCTCCCGCGAATGAGTTCAAAAACGCACTGTACGAGACTGCTAGGAAAGAAACTAGAAATGGTTAACAAAGGGAAAAATTAAATTGTTATTAAGCTCAACAATCAATCCGTAAATTGCACAAGAGCTTGATCTTTCCCCTACCATTTTAATTCCCTTCAAAAATATGTTACACATACTTTCGCTCGTTCTATAGGGGGCGGGGGGGGGGGACGTTCAAATCCTACAGTCCTCATTCCATGGAATAGCGGCAAGAAAAAATTGTTGATTTGTGCTCACAAGCTACGAAGTTCAGGAGGGATTCTTGGTTGATGCGGAAGACTCTCCCAGAAACTCTGATCTCAGCTGCATCAATAACCGCCCTAAATAATTAAGGCCTTCCCCCTCACGCCCACCGCCCCAAAACAGATCATGGGGTGAGCCTTCAACTAGAACTGAACCTGCAGTGGAGACCAGCATCGAATTCAGGTGTGGGTATATCGAGAACTTGGCTTTCAAGGCCCTGTACATTACATCTATCTTCACAGTTTCCCAATCAGGTCTTACCTGAGGAGAGAGTTGAAAATCATGAGAGACAGAATTAATGTATAATGCAACCTCGAGGCCAAGGTCATTTTTTGCCACGTTAAATGCAGGATATTAGAATAAGCACATAATGACATAAGATTATCCCGTCTTTCGTTGTGCTGCTAATGATGTTCAATCCACACTGTAGTCAATTGTAGAGTGAGACTGCATTCCATTTGAACCTCTAGGCTCTGCAACAAATGAGATTCTGGCGTAGTGGTTTAGTTCGCTTACTTGAGAATAAGCACAAGCTTAAGTTTTACTACCATGTCCTTTTCATTTTCATTTTACCGCCAGTGATGCTTCTATGTTTGTTTTAACTGTAATATCTACTACTACTGGATAAGAGAATGTGATCAATGTGCAACTTTTTGGAGCAACCACAGCTGACCTTATATTAGATAAAAATAAGTTGTGGCAGATTCAAAAATTTGGACAAAAGAGTGTTATCCTATAAACTATGGCCTTTGGTCACTGCTGTTGGCTTGTTCTTTAAATGAATCATGATGAGTCTAAACTATAAACTAAACGTGTCCCACTCAATAGACGACCACACAAGTAGCTCATGCATGCCGAGATGAAGGGAACAAGCATTACAACACTGCACTAACCTCAGCTGCACCCAGGCATGGTCCCAGCACTAACTCCTATTAATCGGTTTTTTTTTTTTTTGGGGGGGGGGGGGTTCACCAGTCAGTATCAATAGGATTTCAGCAATTATCAAACTCTTGACATGGACAAGATATCAGAGAGGACGTCATTGGCTAACAAGATTAGTTGGTGCAACTCTTTAATAGCAAGTGAAGCCAACATACCAGATCAGGCCGTTGCCTCTGCATCTTTCTTCCTATCCTGGCAGCTTCTTCTGGGCTTTTTGCAGATTTAATGGCTTGGAAACATTCTTGTGCAGCAGGATCTTGCACAGCATAAAACTTGTGTGCCTATCAGAGGACAAATGGACTTAATAAACACCACTTTTTCCATCCACGGCAAACAGCAATAGAAAAAAGTCTTCAACAAATTACCCCAAAATGAGAGTAAACTGAAAATTGTACACCACAAGCACTCGTGACCACAGGTGATTTCTCCCAAAAAGGACAAGTACAAGATGCATTACCTGGTAATAGTGCTCAACAGTTGACCATGTCACATAATTGCCGTTCTCATCCAGCACCTGGATAGGATGCGGCGAGAAGTTTGAGAAAGAGCCATAAGGATCCCAAGTTTTGTAGAAGGATATAATGCCTGATTCATATGGATTAAGCGCGGGATCAATTTTTGTTGTTTCAGACACAGATGGAATCGCAGGTCTCAAATCATGAATGGGCTGAAGAAATCCGCTAATAAGCATGTCTGGTCCAATCTGTCATGCCCAAATGTAAACAACACAGTTATGTTTCATAACTGTGTTCATATTCCCCAAAGAATTCCAATCTGACATAAGGAATTCATATTCCCCAAGGAAAGCACAGTTATGTTTCAAACCAATAATCTCAATAATCAAAGCACTTCAACGAACCTGTTCAAAAGTAACATCGTGCAAGTTTAGAGCTTGAGTCATTTCCATCATGCCAAGTTCACCAACTGGAGTTGGTGCACCTTTTCCACCAATAATTTTTGGAGCCAGAAAGGCATACACCTACAATAATGAAGAGATCAGACAGGATACAATGTTAACTGACTCTGTAATTCCATGGCATCAACATTTCCCTCTGATTGATACCATAAATCAAATTGTATAGGTAAACACAGAGGGAGGCACAATACCACACAGAAAAAGTACAAGGCTGAGAATAGCAACAGCTTTAAACCACAACTTTTACATATGCCAATAAGAAAATAGGTACCCTTATTGACCTTATTCGGATTATGGAAAACTATGCAAATTGTGGTGGGCTAAAAGCGGTTCAATTCTTGATGAAGAAATTAAAGACAAGCATGAGTACCTTGTGTATAACACTAGAAGAAATAGCCGATGCAGCCAATGATCCTCCACACTCCCAGAGGATTGAAAGATAACCACATTCATAAAAGTATTCCATAACATCTCTAGGATTTAGAAAATCAAATTCGATAACTTCAACACCTTTGGAAGCAAGGAACTTCTGGAGACTCCTTCTAGCACCCCTTTGTGTTGCCACTATGGTATGTACTTCGGAAGTATCCCAAAGATGTGCTACCTCAGGTAGATCCATAGACACTGACATCACGACCCGCACAGGCATGTGCCCACCACCATTTCTTGCAGTTAATCGAGGATCTGAATTGAACACAATGAAAAGGAGGGCATAGAATAAAATTAGAAGAAAATCCGCCAACATCCCGAGCAGCTCTAGTGAACTAACAGCTCAGATTCCATACTATCCTTCCGTACAGTGTTTCCTCCAACAATAACAGCATCGCTCCGGCCTCTTAGTTCAGAGACGCGGCATCTGGACTCCTTGCTGCTTATCCATGATGAATGCCCACTACTAGTAGCTATCTTCCCTGATAAAAAAGAAGATTGTAATCACAAATCTAACCAAGCACCTATTTCTTTCATACTCCCTTTGAAAAGTTGCAGATTTGGATCTACAACATGGGAGAAAGGACTCTATCATTCAACTTGTGGCACTAACCATCAAGTGTCATGGCATACTTGAGAACAGAATATGGGACTTGAGAACTAGCCCTGATAACCAAAGGGGCATTTACGAGCAGGCAGGATTTTAGAGCTTCCTGCAACCAAAAAGGAACATACTAGATGTGTTATTGCTAAAGAAAATAGCATTACTTTGTCAAACCACATTTATTGGACATTAGATGAAAGTTGAAACAGTCCTTTTTGCCATAGAAAAAAGCACCAGAAGGCTCCAAAATGGGAAGTTGACGCAATGCAAATGCACACTATGTTAAATCCACGTAAATTGTGACCAAGGTCAACCCGTCTCTGTGAGACATGCACTGGCCAGTAGCAGCTGCAGGAATGTAGAAGCATGTCCACAGATCAAAGACATATGAAACCCTTCTACAAGGAGTAGTTATTAATAAGCAGGCAGTAAAGGTTTCAAACGAGAGTATGGCACTGGAAAAGATCATGACCAAACAGGCTAAATCGGAACACTGGAGACTGACAACAGATATGTAACAAGACCTCAGCAACATCGCTTTGCAAATCCTCACCAAGGACATCAACTTGCACTCCTTCACTTCTCAGAGCTTGAATTGCACTCCCTCGGAGATGTTCCGAAGGATGTCTCATTCCGATAACCACCCTTTTAATCCCTGCCTAATCAGAAGAAACCAAGCATTTCATTATCATGCATAGGATGACATCATAATAAGTCAGAAGACTCCACATTATTTTGGAAAGAACGAAGTCAATAGCAGGGGAATTAACAAGACACATGTATAATTGACAACTCATTCATTTGGCTTAAATTTACAAAGGGCAGACATACTTTTATCTCACAGTCCCATGCGGGATAAGACAAATAACTAGGATTTGAAGGGGAAAAAGAAGGCAAAATAAAACCCATTCGGAAAAATTCTTCCTTACCCAGGCACCTCAACCACCCTGAGGCCATTTTTGTCACCCTCCCCCTTTCCCCAAAAAGAAAAAAGGAAATAGAAAAGAAAGAAAAGGACACTCCAGAGTGTTGAGTGATTGGACCATGGAAATTGAAGAGAAATCATCAAAGAGACAGAAGGAATGAAAACTGACTTTGGAAATCTGAGAGCTGCTTCTGTCCCTTCCCTGAGGCAATTAGACACTGAGCCCCTTACTAAGTCAGCTAACACCAGAACCAGTTAGAATAGCAACAGCTCAGCAAACTTGCAAACGAATTCTTGATTAGAGCTAACTAACTGATTCCTCTACTTAACACTTCCCCTCAAGTTGAGGTTGGAAGAAGTTGAACACCCCCAACTGAAATAGAAGCATATGACGCTGATCAGCTGAGGTCACTTCAAGTAGGGACATCAGCAAGCTCTTTGTTGGTCTGAACACAGGAGGGCCTAACTTGGCCAATTGAACTTGTCTCGCAAATAGCAGTGGTCAACCTCAATGTACTTTGCACGTTCACGAGACACCAGGCCGTTGACAATATGGAATGCAGCTTGGATGTCACAATAAAGCTCCATTGGCTTTCAAAAGGAAGATGCTTAGGAGGTTACATCCATCAACTAAAAATTGGATAAATTCCTCAAAAAGAACGTTGGATAAGGTTTTCGAGTGAACCACTGAACCCAGAACACAACTTTACATTTTGGAAGTTACTAGCAAGCGGCCACTACCATTTTCTCCCGTTAAATTAAGTATAAAAAAATGCACACATACACACACTCTATAGCCTATTGAACACCACATCATTTTTCACTTGGAAGACCATTTAGCTTCTTCCGTATAATTAACTTCAGGTTATTGGCCAAAGACGCGAACTTTGGACAGCATTTTACTACTGTTATTGGACAGCATTTTACTACTGTAATCAAAATTCGCCCTTTTCCAAATTAGGGATCACAGCTTCACCAGAACCCCATTTAGAAATGCTCCCAAAGTACAAGGACAAGCACACGTAGTAAATTGAATCATCATCAATTCGTCATCAACATTCAGTACGAATTCCATCAAAGTCCAATTTTCAGAAGCAAAGTAAAGGTTTCTTCGATCAAGAAATCAATGTACCATCAATTAATAGCTTAAACATCCACATAAGTCCCCAAAATTTGCAACAAGAATTCACATCACCAGAAAATGAGGAAGAAACATGTTCAAACCTTAACAAGAGCAGAAACAGCAGTATGTTCACCATGGCAATCCCCTGGCTCCATATTGAGGTAAGCGGTGGCATCGCGGCACAACGCGCCGGCGGCCTCAACGGCCTGAACCTCCGCGGGGGTAGTGCCCACAGCGTAGAGGTAGCCCTCTCCGACGACTTTTGCGGCGCCGGCGGCGATGACGCAGCCGAAGTTAGGGTGAGGAGAGGTGAATCCCGCCGATTTATCGGCCAACTCGGCGGCGCGTTTGATGAAGGATACGTCGATCGCGTGGGAAGAGGAGTTGTTGGACTTGAACCTACGGTTGGCTCCGCATATTATTGGGAGCATGCATGCTCTCGCCATTGATGCCGCCATTTTCGGTGCTCAGAGTCCCCCTCTCTCTCGTCGCCGTGATGGCTGATGAACAATGGTGCTTCTGGCGAAGACGCGAACGAGGCTGCTCGCCTTGTCATGTCAACCTCGTTGGAAACGGTTCGTTAAAAAAACGAAAAAAAGTTTGGGAATTGGGATAACATTCCGTACCTTGTATGTTTTTTAGGAATTCATTTAATACACAACGCAAAAATAATGATGTGTTTTATAAATTACAATTGGTAAATATTACTTTTAAATTATATTTATTTTTATATTATATTGCGATTGTGGTATTAAATGAAATATTTCAAAAATATTCCATTAGGAGATTATACAAGTCGAAATATTTATTAATAAATACTCTACTCATCTTTTTTTACAGACTTTTCAAACTAATTATTAGAAGATGTGCTAGACAACCAAATTATTACTCATTAGGAGATGTGCTAATATACCCAATTTGATCTCTAAAAACACTCGGCCGGTTTTCTACTTATTGGTAGCGATAAGATTGTTTGTATCTAATATTTTTAAATCAATAAAAACAAGACCGATATTAGATAATTTTATTGTTGCAAATACTCAATTGCTTAGCAAAATTGTTTTAAGCTTAAAATCGGAGAGCCTTTAACGAGGACTTGTTTCACAAAATATTTTTTGTGATCTAATCATCCATGCCCTCCTCACCAGCTTACTCTTAATACAAATTTACGACCCACTGTTCATTGAGACCCATAGATGCAAATGCGTGATGCGGCCTCCCTTGGGTGTCAAACAAGCTCATTGTGACTAAATACTAATGCTCCCATGCAAGAGCAAGACGCTAGACAAGTACAGATTACCAAAATGCTCTGCATCCAAGGGTGGAATGCATCAAACTGGCTCGTAATTTTGAGACCAATATCGTCAATATGAATGCCTCAGCTCAGAGTTCAGAGCAACAAAAACAGCACTAATTGGAGATACATGCAAAGCATACCAATCCTACCAGAGCCACCATTAAGGACGTATGTTCATTAGAAAACTTACGTGACTCATTAACAAGGACAGATCTTATTCCCAATGGCTGCAGTTTCAGCCTCAGTAGTTTATTTTTAAAAAATAGAATACGCATTCATTGATTCAAGACCACACAGCATTTACAAGATACAAATATACAATACATATCAAACTCACACAATTTTAAAACAAAATCCCCCAAACTGCAGCAACATTGGGAAGATCATTGACAGGATTCATAAATAAAGGGATCTCTCATTATACAGGATAGACAGACCGAATAAATAAAACAGTAACTTTCATCAAAGCCTCAAAAAAAGAGGAGATTATTGCAAGTATGTCATAAGCTGTTTAGTCATATTATCAGCTAACGCTCCACTCAACCCAACCCAAACGGGAGGAATTGAAGAAGAAAACTGAGGAAAAGCAAGAAAAAAGAGCTTCATGGAGAGCTCAAAGCTAAGTGCACAAGGTACTCAAAGGCATTTAGGGAAAACTACTGGTGTTACAACCACTGTAATTCGTTCAGTCTTCCTCTTCTGCCTCTTCTAGCCACTTCACAAAAGGCTCAAGTGATTTCACAAAAATTTGCCTGCATAGATCCCAAGAGGGTCAAAAAGAATGTAAGCAATGTAATCGGTAATTTTACTATCCAATGACATGTGACTTGAAGACGTTTTTTTTTTTTTGGGGGGGGGGGGGGGTCAATGACATTACCTGCCCTTGGGATTGGATCCCTTGCGGAACCAGTGAAGAATGGTGTCTTCAGCGAGCACATCCTGGTCATAAAGGGACCTTACTATTTCAGGGAAAAGTTTCATCAACTTAGCATCCTCATAACACTGTATCTGAACTTTATACATGAGCTCTAACTGCAGCTTCCCACTGGTGCAGAAGGTATTCAGCAGACTTGCCCAGGCTTTGACCTGTCAGATTAGGGGAAAGGGCCATTGCATCAGCGATAATAGCAAGGCAATATAGCAAATATGAGCTACAATGGTTTTATCCAATCCAAATCTAGGTAATAGCAACATTAGCCGACTGCCAAGGTGTAGGACTACTTGAAGTTAAAAATACATCATTCTTCAATCCGATCTTTATTAAGGCCTTCTACTTACTTTTTTCCTGAATATGTTCAATTTAGTTTGGTTCAACCATCGTAAGTTTAACTTAGTCTTCAGTTCAATAAAGAAACAAGTTCAATTCAGGTCAGGTCAGCAAAAATAAGTTACGTTCAGTTTAGTACAGCGAAAATAAGTCCAAAATTCAACTAAAATAAGCTCAATCCAGGACAAATAAGTTCACGTCAGCAGAAACAGTTCTGTTCACTTCACTTTGGCAAAAAAAGGGGTTCAGTTCAGCAGAAATAACTTATTCAAAAATAAGTTCAGTTAAGGTAAGTTCAAGAAAAATAGCTACAACTGTCAGTTTAACTCATGGAGGTAAAAAGCATGCAACAAGAAGTGGGCTTTTTGTAGGGGCAAACAGGAGTGTTAAGGGGCAAGATTCCTTCAT
This sequence comes from Carnegiea gigantea, assembly GCA_029747015.1. Classification (NCBI taxonomy): domain Eukaryota; kingdom Viridiplantae; phylum Streptophyta; class Magnoliopsida; order Caryophyllales; family Cactaceae; genus Carnegiea; species Carnegiea gigantea. The sequence continues at coordinate 31,535 of JAKOGI010001198.1, forward strand.
TGAAGGAATAGCTACAAGGTGCTCAAGATTGAGAGATTACCAGAGCCTTAACAAGGCTAGCTCAAGGAAAACAACCACCCACAGATTATTTTTTTTTGGGATCAGGCAAGGAAAACAACCACCCACAGATATTACTCTAAAATATCCAATTCAGTACCCCACACCAGGTTGAAACTATGAATTTGTATTATTTTTTAACATTTGTAGCCAATAAAGGAAATTGAGTATTTTCACTCAATTGGAACAAGAGCATGTGCTAACACGGTACAAAATCTAATGCATGTGGAACTTGTGCCATCATGCAGCAAACGATGGTGGTGGCCATTTTGCCAGTCCACAAACCAACCAAAATCTACACCGTACAAAGAGAGAAACCAAGTTATGCACAGCGTCAGCATTGAGCACGTCTAAACTAATGCATACCTGGCGCAGCGCAGTATTAGCATTCTGCTGTTGATTTTTCCCCGACCACTGCACGGCATCCATGAGAACATCCCACAGAAGGCGCACGACCTCAACATCAGGGAGCTTAGCCTCTTTCACATGATGTTTCACAGTCTCAATCACTTCAGCTACATCTGCTTGCTCAGAAATCTGAGTCGTTAATGCAGATTTCATTTCTGACAACTTGGACTCAAACATCTTTTTCTCATTGTACTGGACCAATTGTAGGAGGCCTTCCTGGCTAAAAAAAGCAACCAAAATAGGAATCAGAACACTAGTGCAAAGAGAAAGCAGAAGAGAGAAGGAGGAGCAATGGACGAAGCATTTAATAAGTGCCACTCAAAACACACAGATCAAAATGGGGTTTCAAGCACAAAAACAACTAGCTTGAAATAAAAAAGAAATACTCCACTTCATTGAAACATGTCAGCATTCTGCAATGCAGTCTGGAGCCTACATACCAGGATAGCACACATGAGACACCTCCATCCTAGCACATTACCAGGGATTTTAGCTATTGGTTCATAGTAGGCGGTTCCCGGAACACACAATTTTGAACACGAGAGAAGCAGATAAAAGCTTTCCAGGAACCACGGTCTATCCTTGCATTGTAGCCGAAGAATATTTGTCATATTATCTAAAGCTAAAAAGCCCTCACCAAACATCACCAACTTACAATTGATTGACTGCAGCAAATTTGAAGTAATAACAAGCCATGTAAGAAACAAGGGAGCAATAACTCACGTGAAATGCTCCGAGAAGGCCTCAGCGGTCCTCTTTGAAGATGGGAAAAAATCAAGAAGATTGTCCTCCACTTTTCCACGCTTCAGGATTGCAATCAAGTCATCCAGGCTGTTCTCAACAAGATACTCCTTGAAGAAGTCTGTTATGAATGGAAGAACTATCCCTTTGGCCACAAGATTATCCTTGAGGAGGGGATGGAACACCGTCTCTGGTGGCAGACCAGAGAGCTTCTGAGAGAAGGTAAGTGCCGTGAAAATTGCAAATTTCCTCCTTTCATTGTCTTCAAACAGCTCAAGAGACTGTAAGAATCTTCGCATAACATTTTCAAGATTCTTTATAAGGAAAGGCCTTCGACGTAGAATCTTCTGTATATAGATTACAGATGGGAGTATAGCTTCACGTTTTGGTTCACAATCAATTATAGAGTAAGGATGGCGCTCGCCCTCATCAGGTTTTGTTGTTCCAGGTTGCGTGCGGCCCCCAGTGAAGACAACCTGCATCAACAAGTACAGCTTCCTTAGATATTCGAAACAGAACAGCAACTATTTCAACCAAAGATTCTTAGCTTGCATAAGTTACAGCAAGCAAACAAAACATCTAAATTTTACAGGAACTAATTGCTAGGAGGCGCAACATCACAGCAATACTAAGGATAAGTGATGTGAACTTTGATGGTTATCTTCAACAGAAATCAACAGAAAGTTCCATGCACTGCAGACAAGCTTAAGATGCATGCAAGGGATTACAACAAAAGAACATGAAATACTTGAATCACAAGCAAGTGCTAATATGCACCCATACACTAGTTATCTCTTAGCATCCATACATATACTCATGCTCACAATATTCCTCTCATCCTTTGTGGAGTGGTCGACCGAGAAAATTTGTATAATGGTGTCAATTTTTAAGTTCCATAGAATTTAATAATTAAAATTAAGGCATTTTTTGACCAGTGAGACCTACCGGTCAGAGTAACACGGACAATGGATATCTGCCCTAAGCCCCTAACTTAGAAGTCATATCACAGAGCAGGAGTATAGCATGTCATTATCTATCCTTCAGTTCTTACTCAATTCTCCCTCCCTTTCTTTTAATGGGTCATCTCAACAAGCCATTGGCATTCCATTATCTCACAGAGTGAGGCTAACAGCTAGACCCATCGCCAAGACTGAGCAAAAATGAATTCATACAATAGCATATTACAGCCACCAAGAAGAAGGTACAACACTCAGTGCATAAGGGAAAATTCTTCTCTCATCATACAATCCACCAAGAAATGAGAATAGATTAAATGTACTTGCCTCAAAGAAAGTATCACCGTATCTGGAGAAGTCAAGTTCTGAAGATTCAATACTCTTAGCGACAAGTTCCTGGAAGTAGGAAAATATTCAATAAGAACAACGAATATAAGGAGAAAGAACAACTGATCATAGGATTCAAAATCATTGTGGAAAGAAATGTATAAAGAATTACCAGATCACCAGCATTATCCAAATAGATCTGGACCACTGCATCAGAAAATGCTGCAGGGTCCAGAGGAGCAGTGATATTCCGTTTGCGGGTCTTAATCCGCGTGCCACTGCAACAAATAATATTTTTCCATATCAGAATCAATTTTCAGCCAAAAGCCTCAGGAATAAATCATTCATGATTTGCAATATGCAGACTTGCAAAATCATCAACTCTGGTATGCTTTCTCCCTTAAAGGTTTGTTGGCACAAGACAATCCAAGCATTCTTTCATTATGTAACAAACAAGAATAAGAATGCTAAAACTAATGTGGCTGGATGTAATTTAATGAAAATGTGATGCAATCATGATTACACAATTTGTTATAATCATCAGGACAAGATAATTTCTTTATTACAATACTCTCACACAACGGGAACATGATCATGGAAACGCAACTACAAATTTACATTTACACTACGAGATTCATTACATCCAATCATCCAACCAAACAGGCCTAAAATTATCAAATAAGCACAATTAACATATCATTGATCTACCATCTGAGAAATCAGCAAATTGCAGAAGCACTAGCTATGTTCAGCCGAAGAAGGAATCAGTAATTGATCGTTCGAATAGACTTGTGCAGTTAAATAAAAAGAAGACTGAAAAAAGCAACATGTTTATGTACTCATTCATCCACTTTTTTCACATATCCTAGCACTAGCAGTTTAGAACTCTGACACATCGCATTACCATGTACTTAAAACGTAGCAAACAAATAAAACATTTAATTGAGGTACATCAAGAGCACCTGGAAGCAAAACTACAAAACAATCAATCCCCAATTACAAGCAGGCAGCACCAGAATACATGAGACAGCAAACCTCAGCTAAGATCACATGGAATATTAGAAATTAAACACGAGCACTGAACTACTCAAAACACAAGGGAGGAGAGAGACTGGAACTTACCCGAGAGAGGGTCTGTCCTTCGAGCTGCAATCCCAATTTTATTAAAAAAAAGAAAAAAGAAAAAGAAAAACAACAGAAACAAAGGAGGTCAATCAATCAACAATCAACACGGAGAGAACATTTAAGGGTGGAAAAACTCAAACCAGTTAAAAATTCATCGATTTTGCAGAAATTAACCCTGACACGAGTGACAAACTCACCAACCCAACCAAAACTCCCAAATTTCACAATTCAATTATAAACCCTAGCCGCCTCCACTGAATCGGAACAGATCGAAAATCAGAGGCAACCAAAAATCCCAAAACCCTAATCAAAAGAAACCAATCAATAGTCGATGTTCGAACAAACAAAATCGCGTCAACAACCCCTGACTAGATCTTGAAAAGAACAGATTTTTACAAGAGAACGAAGAAAACAGATCTAGAAATCAACAATCAAGAACTAATCTAGAAAAACAGCGAACAAAATTAGCACGAAAATTCTAAACTATCTCGAGAGAAGAAAATCTGGGTACCTCATAAACAAGGCGGAGAGGGATCGGAAGAACTGCGCGTTTCTCTCTTGGGCTTCCTGTGTTGTGTAGATGGAGAGGAGAGAGAATAGCGTAGGAAAAGCACCTTTGCGACCTCCCCTCACCGATACTTATAAGCTTTTTTTTCCTTTGATTTTTGCTTTTTCCTCTCCTTTCTTTCCTTTTTAATTTGCATAGAGGAGAGAAATTGCAACTTGAAAGCACGCATTTTTGGTACCTTAACTTCTGCAAAACTTTGGCCAACGTACTTGTGTAATATGTAAATACGTAATGTTTATCATATACTTAATAGTATAAATTCTTACCACTTCACTTATTATGTATATATATTTTTTTATGTGTATTTATCATATAGATAAATTTTAATATGTGATACTGACGTGACTTGTGAAAGTATGTACTCTTAGATTGTATTAGACAACAGCGTTTTGAGTTGCGTTTAATGTTTTGACGAAGTCAATACACTAATTAGTTAATTTTTAGGCCCTTTCTGCACAATTAAGGGTTCAAGTAGCGGATAGCGGTTCATATAGTAGATAACTGTTTAGATAGCGGATAGCGTTTCTAATTTAACTGTTAGCAAATAGCTGTTTAGATAAGCAGTTGAAATAAATGTGTTCGGCAAATTTAGCTGTCGGGTTAGCTGGTTAATGTAAATTGACATAAAATGATATAGATGATTTCTAAATATAAAATTTTCAAAGGATATTTTTTGGCAAAAAATAGGAAATACTACTTTTAAATGTCAAGCGTTAATACTATTATCTTTTTCAGAAATGTTGCTTAAAACGCTAAACGTTATTTGAAATGCTAGTCAAAACAATATGTTACCGAACACTAAAAATTACCTGATGAATACATTAACTTAGTCAAAATGTCAAATGCTACCGAAAATGTTGTTGCCGAAAACGTCCTTATATAGTACTCTGTAAACTAGTATTTTGACTGACATTTCAAGTAGTGTTCAGCGTTTTAAGCAGCGCTTTTGAAAAGCTAATAATATTAACGTTTGACATTTAAAAGTAACGCTTCATATTTTTTAGCCAAAAAATATTCTTTAAAAATTTTATCTTTGGAAACTATCTATATCTTTCTATGTCAATTTACATTAATCGGCTAGCCTAACAGTTAAATTTACCGAACACATTAGTTTCAACCGCCCATCTAAACAGTTATCTGCTAACGGCTAAATTAGAAACGCTATCCGCTACTTGAACTGCTATCTGCTACCTCAACAGCTAATTTTGCCAAACAGAACCTGAGTAGTATGATATAGGCTTTGATGTAAATACTAATTAATTTTTTTGAAACTTCTTTTCCATAAATAAATGAGAATTTTTTATTTTTAAAGGGTCTCTACTATTAATCTTCTAAAATTTTATAGTAAATACTAGTTAACTTTTATGAATATTTAATTTAAAATTTAAAAAAAAAACTACACAATTTTTTAGTTAAGGATAGCTTACGCGGTATATCTATGCTCATGTAATGAAGCTTGGGACTAAAAACTTGTAGCTTGCAAAAATTCTAGTCAAAAATTTGCATTTCATAGAACTTGTGAACAGGAGAAAAAATAAATAATGACAACTACGTTTAAACACTAATTATATATTGTCTAAAGAAAGTGCCATCAGCAACCCCGTGTCATCGGACGTGCTTGTCTGCGTGCTTGTCCATGTGTTGTGAATGCCATAAATATAAACAAATGATAGCAACAATTAAAGGTCAACAAGTGATGCGTTCATTTTGAATCACAAGTCCTAACTTTACATTCAAAGTCAATTGTCGAAGATGTGTTGGCCTTCCACTCTCCTCCTCCCCCACCCAGGTTCGAACCTAGAGGGGCGCAGTTTCTGTCTTGTGCAGAAATTATGTGGGAGGATATGGCCCTAGGCTCTATTCTGGGCTTTGACATCCCCTTGCCCTAACCCGTTACAGGTCCACTGGATATTTCCTGAGATAGGAGCTCATAGGCTGAGCGCGCTTACCATTGTTAAAAAAAAAAAAATTCAAAGTCAATTGCTTTAATACGGTCTCCTGCCGGCGATGTGATAACACAACAGAAATCAAAACTCCAAAATGAGCACGGAAGACAAATTTTAAGTTAAATTCTCTTCCAAGCCATACACATGTTTGTCAAATATCTATATCAATTAACTTAGCTATAATTTAAATTATTTAGCTTCAATATAAAAAAGATGTAATTCTTAAGATATCTACTCGTTAAACTAAACTACAACTTAAAAAACTCCTTATTCTTTTTAAAGTAACTTAAAATTCATTAATCTAGTTGGATATAATCTCTTTACGTTCTATTTGGTGAACAAAAATGAAATGGAATGAAATTAATGAATGAACTCTGAGGGAAGAACGGTGAAATTTAGATCTTAAACTCATGTGTTTGCAGAAAAAGGAACGAAATCAAGTTCTAATCCTCGTCGTTTGGCTGTAGATTATGAAATATAATCAAATCTGTTTTATTTCAAAAAGAATACTAATGATAAATAATAATAAACATTATCGTTATTATTAATAATAATTGATAGTATTAATATATATATATATATATATATATATATATATATATATATATATATATATATATATATATATATATATATATATATATATATATATATATATACACACTTTTTCTCTCTGCAATTCATAACAAAAACTAAAGTTGTACTCCTAAAATTTTAATTTGATGAGTCTCTTTCATAGGGACACCAACACAAATACACAACAATTGTATTGTAGATCCCGAATAATAGCCTTAGTAACATGGCAGAATTTGAATCAGACAAATATATATATATATATATATATATATATATATATATATATATATATGTTATTATTGTTGTTATTATTATTATTATTATTATTATTATTATTATAGCAATCTTTACAAAATCATAGAATGGTGCAACGAGAGTGATTTGCGGGATTTGGTATAATCTTAACCATAAAAATTATTTATGCATTAAATCTAAGTCGTAAATTTTAAAATTAAGATATCTCTTTATTTTATTTAAAAAATCTCCCATGATTGCAGATACACATTATAAAAGATAGATGATAATCTAATTATTTAGAAAAAAAAATTAGGCAATTTTATTTATTCATTAAATCTAAACCGTAGATTTTAGTTTAAAAAATCACCTCGTCTAAGTAAAATACTCATTTATAATTTTTATTTTTTTTAAAAATCACTCATAATTTCGGCTATATTTGATAAAGGATACATGATAATTTTATTATCTAAAAAAAATTCAAGCAATTAAAAAAGTGATAGTCGTAGGAAAAACCTAAAATGCTAGCTATAAAGGGAGTAATTTGCAGGATTTGATATAATCTCAATCATAAAAATTAGTCATCTATTAAATCTAAGTTTTCGATTTTGTATCTAATCCATCTATCTATCTACACCATGTTAATAACAATATTTTAAAAACCCTAAAATACTAATCCGAGAGTGATTTATGGGACTTTGTGTAATCTTAATCACAAATGTTATCAACTCATTAAATCTAGACCTTTGATTTTAAATTTAAAACAGTAGTTTATAACTACCGTCTATCTCCAAGTAAAATACTACTTTATTTTTATTTATTTTAAAAACATAACTTAGAGAAGTTAACTAACTACTGTCCATATTTTCGAATATACATAATACGTGAATGTCGAGGTTTTAGATATTTTCAGTTGCTGATTTTGTTCACCTTTTTTCTCTCATCAATGCGTGTGCACATACTTACACAAACACACGCACTCTCTCTCTCCCTCTAGGAAATTGATTTCTTCAATTTATTTTGGAAATCGCGTCTCTAATATTCCTCTTCCCTAATTTTCTTTAATAGTCACCCTTTAATTATTCACTTGATGAATTTTTTGAAATCTTCTGGCCAATTTGTTTGGGGATCTGTGTGATACATAGGTGCAAGGAAAACAGAAAAACACAAGCAATATTCATGAAGCAATTGAGATATGTAAATACTAGAAGAACATATGAAAATCTCCTCTTTTTTTCTTTTACTTTCAATTCCTGGGATTGAATCTACCAGTATTATATAATGGAGTTATTGCTTCTGCTTTAATTCGTTTATTAATTTCAGTCTTACGCATGTTGGATTTTTGTTACTTGTATGTTATCAAGGTTTTGGATTTTTTAACTTATTTTTATTTTTTTAAGGTGTAAGATTGACAAATATGATGGTCAAGATAATGGAGTTTTGGAGGAGAGTAGTTGATTTGCGAAGTCAGAGATTTTGAGAGGAATGATGATAATACAGTGTGTTGATTTAGAAGGGGGCAATTGGCTTCAGAAAATTTAATTTTAGTTGGAGAGTATTTCGACCATGAGGGGAGTATTGATGGATTCATTTTGAGTTTTGAGCTCCATTTTGTCTTTTCTTTTTAAAGGAACTAATTGTACAACATGTTTCACATGATCATCACTGAATTAAGGATTTTGGGAGTTAATACTTGTTGAAGGATTTGAAGCATTGCATCACTGTCTAATAGGACCCTCAAGTACAAATAAGTGTCCTTCAAAGATTTGGATAATGTGATCAATTAGGAAGAGAAAAAAAACAAATAAAGGAATATACTCTATTTTTGAAAAATGATGCCTTCATCTTAGCATAAATTGCTATCTCTTTTTAAATATTATTGTAAAAAAACTAAAATAATGAATTTTAAAGCATATATAGTTCAGTATTTGATGAAAGAGAATAAATTTTATATTATGATTCTTACTATTGCCAACAAATTTAAAGAGATATTACATTTGATATCTCTATATTTTTAAAAAATTCATTTCACACACAACATAAAAATAAATATGTTATGAACAAAGTTCGTCATGATCCCACCCCCCGGCAAAAAGTTCGTATTTTCAGTGCGACAAAAATATGGATGTTGGGGTATGGTAATATTGTTGAAATTTAATTTTTAAATAGAGAATAGCAATGGAATAGGCTATATATGCACCAATAAGAGCGTAATTGAACAAAGTATTTGAAGTGGTTGTTTAATCAAACTAATTTAGGGAGCCTAGATTCCACCATTGATGAAGAACTTTAAGTTTGTTAATTATTTAATCAATTACTGAAAATTAGTGGTGAAGACTTAATTATAAGTACCTTTATTATACTAATTAGATATTGTGCAAAAAAGTTACAAGGTAAGGCAGTAAGACGTGTATTTTTTTTACATGGATAAATTTTTTTCAATTATTTAATACACTTCAGTTAAAAATATAGCATATTTACTGCATATTATAACTCCTGTTTTGTTATTATTTTCTTTTATATACCCCTATAATCCTTCTTTAGGTCCTATTATACCTTTTTTTTCTACTATATGTTCTTTATGTACTTAATGCTAACTTTTAGGTCCTTATTAGATAGTAATTAAAGACATTAGGTACTTTCAAAATACTTAACTTAGGGGTGTTCATTAAACGGTTATGGACTGGACCGGACCGAGGCTATTCGGTCTGGTCCTCGGTCCTGTCCCTTTCCAGTTTCGGTCTTCGGTCCGGTCCGGTCTAGGACCGGTTGGATCAGAACCAGACCGTGGACCAAACTGAGTTAGGTTTTGGGGGGGGTTGGCTGACTTATGTTTTGCAATTTCCACCAGACTGCCCTTCTTCTTCATTCATTTCATTTGATTGGTTCGCAGCCTCACTCCCTCTCTTCTTTCTCTTTCATTAGTTCAATCACCAGGTTTGTGGCGCAGTGCTGCCAGAGAACCGGTCCGGTTCGATCTGGTCCGGTCCAGGACCGACTCCAGATCGGTCCGGTCCTCGGTCCAAGGTCTGAAAAAATTTTGGTCATCGGTCCACCCGGTCCAGTCCGGTCTGGTCCAGTCCTGGACCGATAAACACCCCTAACTTAACTCGAGATTTTGGGAGAGTGAGATTTGACTGAGAAAAGGGGGTAATTTCATTTTTCAAATTGGATGTTTTTTTTTATTTGTTCAGATTTTGCTTCGCAATAATTCGTTTGTGATTTTGGTTCATACTTTTTGTTTTTATTTTAAGTTTATATTTAGATATCGAGCTTTCTCTTGATAATTGTTTTGTAATTGGTGTTGTTATTGTTCCTCAGTGTTTGACTCTTTGCAAAACTAAAAGGAATTTCTCTAATGAGGATGCATGTTATCACATAGATTATAACTTCTAAGAGAATGCACAGTATGTGTTGGTAATTTATTTGATTTAATTCAAAATATCATTGCACGATTGGGATGATTACCTCGATTAATTGTGTATTGTTTTCCTTGATGATTTTTATATGCCTTTGGAACTCGGTTCGGGGAATATCATGTAATTGTGCAACGTGAGAAATGAACAACCATGAAATTCACTGCTGTTTTGGGTCAGATTTGAAGTTCTTGTAACACTATCATTCTTTGAAGATATTACAAAGGGGATGCTAATCAACAAGAAGGGGGAAACAAAACAACTCATTATAAGAAACAAATGGGTTATTCAATATAGTGGAGTAGAGCTCTAACTTTATACAAGAATTTATATAAAATTTTCTATGTTTATAGCTACATGAGATCTTTAATATACTTTATATTTTTGGATTCATATTTTTTTATGGGTTATCATAGAGAGTATAAGATGTTAGATATACTATGATGTAAAATTTGTAATCCATAAAGTTTGATGTATACTACATAAACATAGGAGTTAAAAGGAGAAAATGGTGTTGTTTTGAAAGAAATTTAGATATCTAATGTTTCTCGACGGTGGTGTCGTCTAATGTAAAGAAAGGAGTATTTTTCGCTTATAACTTAGCGAAACTATTTTAGACGTAAGTGATACATGATCCTAACTGTCTCATGCTATGTGCTGATTATTTTATGAATCAAGGCCTACTTTTAATTGGTTAGTTTTATCCAGCATAATCCACTTTACAACTGAACTTAGTGAGATTTGAGCCTTTTAGACGTAGGAGAGAATGATTTGATTCACCAATTAAAGTTTTCATTGATTGAAAAAAACCAATTTTGCCAATTATATGATCAAGTAAATCAGATAATATTTTATCTTAATATTCATAAAATATTTATGAGACAAATGATTTTATAAAATGAATACTCTATAATTGTCAAATTAAAATTTAATTTAAAAGATAGTCCGTGCATTGTACGGGACTATACTAGTATATATATATATACACACACACACATATACATACATATATACAGATACATATACATATACATATACATACATGTGTATATATATATATATATATATATATATATATATATATATATATATATATAATCTCTCTGAACTTCATAACAAAAACTAAAGTGGTACTCCTAAAATTTTAATTTGATAAATCTCTTTCATACGGACACCAAGACAAGCACACAAAACTTGCATTGTAGATCTCGAATAGAAGCCTTAGCAAGGGGGTACAATTTGAATCAGACAATTTTTTTAAAAAGACACCATAAAAAGTAGGGGACAAATTTTTAAAAATCAAAAAAAGTTGCGCTTTGCAACCGCCGGGTTCCATAGCCCAGCAGTACCTTGTAATTTATACCAAATACAGCCTGTCAGCCTTAACATATATGGTCCAGTACTCTGGTTGGGAAGCACGAAGGTGGTGAGCCGTAGGCGATGTTAAGAAAACCAAACTGGTAATCGACCTGATTGAGGAAGTGGATCGATAGTTTTACTGGTTGGATCGATTAGACAGTCTTGAACCGGTTGACCCGTTAATCTATTGACCCGGATTAAACCAGGTGTGACCCGCCTAAACATTTTACCAATATATATATTTATATATATAAATATATATTCTGTCTATATTTATAAATATGAATGAAAAAAAAAGAAAACGAGTGCAAGTAGACCTGTCAATTCGGGCGGGCGGGTTAAATACGGGTCGGGTGTATTCGGGTTCGGGTAAAATACGGGTCGGGTGTATTTCGGGTTCGGGTAAAATACGGGTCGGGTGTATTTCGGTTTTATGGGTTTCGGATCAACCCAACGGGTTTAGAGTGCCTTTTCTGTGAATTATTTTTCTTTTTTTAAAATCAAAAATTCTGCATATTTATTACTCAAAATTGTCATTATTTAATGAAAATGCATAATAATTGTAATTTCTCAAAAAAATATTAAAATATTCAAACATTTTATTATAATATATAAACATCTTGTATGGGCGGGTGAAGAATTAAGCCCCACTTGATTTTGGGTAGATCGACCCGTATATTGAAAGAAGGTTAATAGTGGGTCGACCATTTATTGGGCAGCCCGTCTAGAACATTTTAATAGGTTGTAGCAGTTTCACCGCTAATAACCTATTTAATGATTTAATATTTTTATTAATTAATCTGTCAATGTCCAATCAAGTAAAACTTTATTAATGGACCGACCCCAATACGAATACGACTAGTCGTTTTTCTACCGTTAGTATCATAATTCAAGACTAGTCAGAACAAAAATCAAATAAAATTAAATAAAAGAAGTACAAGATATTATCTTGCAGTTATAATATCAAAAATTTAAATTATTACAAATTAATTAATTTTAAAAAAATTAGACAGATTTATTTAACTAACTATATAATGGTATGACTTTCGCATCTTTAATGCTGGTGTTCTTTTAAATTAACTTTTTAAAAAAGATTAGATAGTTATTTCATGCAATTTTATACCTATTTTTAATTTTTTTTATTTAAAAGTTGTGTACGGTTTTATTTTCAGATAATGGAGAAAAAAAAATAAGGTTATTATTGTTTAATTTGTAAATAGATATAATAGTTATATAATGTCTTTTCAAAATACTCAATAAAAATGACTAACGATTATTGTTAAAAGAGATAAATTAGAGAAAAATAAAGAAGTAAGGATATAACGTTTGGGTCAAGCGGGCGGGTTCGGGTTCGGGTCGGGTTTGACCCGCTAATTTGCGGATTTTTCGGGTTCGGGTCGAGAAAATCGTGTTCAAAATTCAAAATTTTCGGGCGGGTTCGGGTCGGATTTTCGGATCGGGTCAATTTTTGACAGGTCCTAGTGCAAGGGTTAAGGAGTTAAGCAAATGAATATGAGGCCCAATCGATGATTGATTCATGACCAGCCCATTTTAGTTAAATAATGAAAAGAACCCAACAGACATATTTAGTTAAATTGTGAAGGGCGCCTAGCGGCTATTGGCTAGTAGGGTAATATGCAGCACCGCAGCAACGCACGCTTCAGTCTTCACACATTCACTTGCATTCCTGCTTTCTCTTCCCCACTCTTCCCGCCTCTCTGTCCTTCTCTATAGCTCTTTTCATTTCATATTGTCGTGTCTTCTCTATTCAACTTCAGGCGCAGCATCTGCATCTGAGTGGCCATCGACTTAGGTGTGCTCATAGAATCGCCAACCGATGCTTGCTCCGTCGCCGGCGCCATTGAGTGATGCCAACCCAGCAAATAAAAAACCGAGTTTTTCGGTCCAAACGGTTAGTTTCTTCAAGCGGTTGCCCCGGTTTATCCAGAATTTGACCGAGCCCTGACCGGTTCAAATGGAAAACAAGTTCTAGCATGTTTCCGGACCAGACCATCCACTGGTTTCCGGTTGAATCGCTTCGACTGCCCGGTCCAGTCTAGTTTTTGTAACACTGGCTTGTGAGATCCCCTATGTCAATCTGCATGTCATTTAACTTCACTCGCATATCACACTCGTTCTCCTTCCTCTTCTCCTACTCCTACATGTTTCTACATATTTATGCATATTTCTACATAATTCGTAATTTCTTTCTAAACTGCCCATGTTTTAGCATTGTCCTATTTAGGGGTAAGCAAAAAAAAAACACGAAACCAAAAAATCAAATTGTAAAACTGAAAAACTGAACTGAAAAGTTGGTTAACCGGTTTGATTTTTTTAAAAAATTCGGTTTGGTCAACCGAATAGAAAAAATTTTGCGTTTTCAATTTCGGTTTCGGTTCAACCATGTGAGATTAGGTTAACTGCATGGTTAGCCGATGGTCAAGCGAAACTAAAACTTGCACTTCTATTTAAAAAAATAAAATTTATATTGGTCAAATATAGATTTTATTATTATTAAAGATAAGACTAAACATATAATAATGTATAAATTAATATTCGGTGCCTCCAAAGTCAAATTAAAATAAAAAAAGAGCGAAAATTGAAAATTAACAATTTAAATTGACGGTTAATCAGTAAGCGAACCGAAAATCCGGTTAACCGAGTTTTTCAATTTGCTTACGGTTCATATTTTTGTCGAACCGAAAAATTCGGTTAACCAAAAATTTCGATTCGGTTCTTCCGATTATTCGAATTTGATCACTTTAAACTCGTACTCCTATACATATTTCTACAAATTATGTTGCCTTTACGAATTTTACATCTCAGAATTTCAAATGCTTATTCTCCTTTTTCTATCGATTTTAATAAATACTTACATAAATCTGACATATTTCTACAACCTTCAAACTTACGTGTTATATTTACGGAATTTTAACAAAATTTTTAAAGGAAGCAGATAACATCTCTAAATCAAATAGGTCATTGTCCCCAAATAACGAGTTTTGCGTGGTCACCGCACGTAAAATCAATATTCAAGTCAAAAGTGCAAATCATTGCATGATATTAACTCATAACAGGTTATGATGAGATGACAATTGTTACACATAATTAAGTACTACCATTTGATATATTCCACGCCAGAGTGACATTGTCATTTTAAGCAATGGTGGATCTTTATTGGGGCTTGAATCTGTAGTAATCTCTATTTTGTCAAAAGGAGTTGGAGGTTCAAACCTTGTCCCATAAATATTTTTTGGCAAGTTTCGCCATGCATGCGAGGCGTTGGGATTTGATGTAGCAGTCTTACCCCTAAATTGTAAAATTATAAAAAGACTGGTTTCGTTAGACCATAGATTTAAAATCGTAAACTACCTGTTAATCCATAGAAATGAAGCAGAAGAAATTTAAAGAGATGTTTTGCCTTAGTCCGTCACAATCCAGGCTGAAAAATTAAAAATCCAAAACCCTAAAAAAGGGTTAAAATAGGAGAAATGATGAACCTATAAATCGAAAATAAAGGCGAATGAGTTTCGAAGATGAAATGTTATAATAGAAAGTTGTTGAAATGATGCAGAAATTAAACTTTATTGGGTACAAGACCACTCATGCGAATAATTAATTGCAACCCAATAACTGTATAGCAACACCATGTCAATAATATGCTGAATTAAACGCATAAAATAATTAAATAAAACACCAAATTTAACATGGAAAACCCTCCAGTGTACGAAAAAACTATGACACAAACCAACAGAAAATATTCGACTATACAAATAGTAAATAGGACAACGAGTAACATTTTCGGATTGTCTATCCTAATTTGACAACCACAACAATTCACTAACAATACAAAAACTACCTCTGAGCTCGAATGCAAGTGACTAACACCACCAATTGATTCTACCACCACATAGAAAATCACCTAAATTATTGTACAACGCCACCAAATACCGCCTTTGCACAACCCACAATGTATCTGGCTCCTCTTGGCGATTTATCCTCCAATTTTTGCGATTTATTGTGCTTGATCGTGATGATTGACCAAGTTCACAAAGACGTTAATTTATACTACGCCATGACGTGGAGAACAAGAGAATATTTGCCCTAATCGAGCTTGCACCTAAACATTCCAAAATCATGAGTCAATCAAAGTCGATAATTCAACCAACTTAAACTTTACCGACAATCTATATTATACTCATGGGTGTAGATACTCTCATGAACTGTATGTCATGTGTTATCTACATGTATCACTATTATAGGCAAGTTTTAAGTATGTGTATGCTTATACGGCTTTATGAGAGTACAAACTTATAGGAGTATAATATAGGATTTGAACTTAACCAGAACTCAACATGGTTTAATCAAATCAACCTAAAGAATCCTCATGAACCAAAATTAAGGTCCGACATGGACATCCACTAGCATGAATGGGAAACTTGATTTTCCTAGTTTTTTTCTATATTTTCCTTTGCTATTACGAAAGCCAATTAACAAAATATTGTCTGCGCAAACTTGGGCTAGACCCACTCCGATAAATGTCCCCTCCAACCCAGGGTAAGAATTAAGAAACCTCTACTCCTAGTCAAGCTATTTAGAGCTTAACTCGATCAATCTATCAGGTACGCAAGCCATAAGTATCATTCTTCTTCAAAGAATTATTCTCTTCCTCTATGACTTAAAGCCAATACTATTTGTCCTTATAAAACTATGCATCTTTGAAACTCTCTGACTCATCCTCTTCAGTTAAAATGGATACCTGATAGACAACTAGCGATCTCTTGAACTCCCCCTTATTGGAGTACCTATAACTACTTCAGGATATTACTCTCCCTTGATAAGACCATCATTTTCAAGGATATCATCTGCAGGTGGCTCTGTAATACTGTAGGTTTTGTCATTAACATTACTCCCCCATCTATGGCACCTCCAAATGAGATAAATACTGGGATGATATCGGCCACATCAATAGAATACTGAGTAATCTTCTTAGAGTGATCAAGGTCTACTGCAATCTCATGCTTGTGGAAGACAACATCTCTACTTCTTACTAATTTCCTCTTCTCTAAATCCCATAGTTTGTAATTGAACCCTTCATCAATGTAGCCCGCGAACACAAAATTAGTGACTTTGCTGTCAAGTTTCGATCTGTATTCCTTTTGCACATGCATAAAGGCTTTGCGCCCAAAACACTCAAGTGGTCATAAAAAGCATTCTTTCTAGACGACATACACACTCTAGAGTATCAACTGCAGAGAAACTGATGGAACTCTATCGATGATGTAGATAGTCGTATGAATAGCTTCACTCCATAATGTCTCCGGCAACTTGGACATCCTGAGTATTGATCTCACCTTGTCCACTCATTCTTTTTGCAACTCCATTATGTTGGGGTGTACTAGATTTCGTCTTCTCATGACGAATGTCATGCTTCCTATGATTGTTTATCTAGAGAGTATTCAACAGTATGCCTATCTTTAGGGGTGTGTAAAGTCGGTTAACCAGAGTTTTAATTAATCGAAAGTCGATTAATTGATTTTTCAATTAAAGAAATTACAAACCATAGCCGAATCAAAAATTTTTGTTAACCGATTTTTGATTTGTCAAAAATTTCGGTTCGTCCAAAACCGAAATGTGACCAAATTGAAAAATTAGTTAACCGATTTTTTTGTTCGATTACCAGTTAACTATTTGCCAAGATATAAAAAGTCTACATTTTAACATAAGTTTTTTCATTTTTTATGTTTAAATTTTTTTGAAAAAATTAAACTTCGTTACCTACTTACATTTGAAAAAAAGTGTATTTTCTTATCTAAAATTTCTTTTTATGTTTAATTTTTTTAAAACAATTAATCTCGATTCGATTTCATCAGTTAACCGAATTTCTGAACCAGCCAAAGCGTATCCAGATCAAAAATTGATTTTTTTAATTTAGTTAATCGAACTGATAGTTTTAGAAAATTTATTCGATTAACTGATTTTTGGGTATGATTTTTCGGTTTTTATACACATCCTACTTGTTTCCCTATCCACCATGGCATGAAAGTGCTGAAACTTTTCAAATACCTGTCTTTTTTCTTTCAACATGTACACCCCCAAGTCTTACGTGAAGCATCATCAATACAAGTGACGGAATATCTATCACCATACAAGTGACTCGACCTCAATATGATCACACACATTATAATGTATCAATTCTAACTTGTTTTCTTTCCAATTTAGGTGATTCCGAAAAGAAACTCTATAATGCTTACCAAAAGACAATAATCACAAGGGTGGAGAGTTTTATCTTCAGAAATGAAATGAGGGACTCCTTGGCTAGAATTTTCAACCATTTCTCACTTATGTGAGCCAACCTACTACTGGCAGAGATTTAGTGAGGCATCATCCTTAACAACATTAATCTGCCTACCACACAACTTCATGTGTGTCTTGCAGAGTGTACAACATAGCTCGCTTCTTACAACAAGCAAGGATGCCTAGATGAGTTTCCAGATACCCTCTCCAAATTGATGCTTGTAACCTTCCTTGTCCAGAGCATTCATTGAGATTATATTCAGACACAAGCCTAAAATATGTCTCACATTCGTTAGAAAACTATGCAACAAACATTGGTTTGGATACATATATCACGTATCCCAACAATATTAGCAACACCATTGTTGCCCATCTTGATGCTACCAAAATTTTCAACCGCATACGAGCTGAAATACTTTGTCATGGGAACACAGTGATATGAAAGAGCGACAACCCACTTAATATTAGAATCAATAATAGAGTTGTACTCTTCGATTGCACAAACTAATGCAACCATATCATCCTCTAAACATTCATGTGAAACAACCGCTGCAATGTTTTTGTTATCGACCTTCTTCTAATTCTTGCCATCCCTTTGCTCCCGTTTCTATAAGTTGCAGTACTTTTTGATATGCTATGTTTTTCTATACTCACAGCATGTAAGTTTCCCCTCACATTGTGATATGTTACTGCCTTTTCCATTTCCATTAGTCATCTGTTCTTACTTCTACCTCCCCTTCAATGAGAAGATGCTGGTTATCAGTACACAACTCCTTTCTATGGGCTTTTTCATTGAACAAGTAATTTTTGACTGTACTGAAAAACAACTTACCGCCTTGAGTTGAGTTACTAACAATAACCACTAGGGCTTTTGACTATCTGGCCAAAAACTCTAAAGGAATGATGCTTGCAACTCTTCACCCAAACCAAGTTCCAAGGTAGACAAATGATTAACAATATCTTGAAAATCACTGAAGGGCTCAACAATTGTACGTCTCCCTTCTAATGTTAAGTTAGCAAGTCTCTTAATTAGTAAACCTTGTTTTAGGTAGCATTTCTTTGGTAGCAACCTTCTAAATTGGTTCACAAGTCATGGGTATTAGTCTTGTTGGCTACGTGGTGAAACACACTGACAATCTACCATTGTCTAATTGTATCAACAACCTTGCTATTTAATTCAATTCACTCTTCAACCCCTCCCTTATCAAGTTTAGTACATTTCAACTCACTAGCGTCAGACAAGTCTTCAAAATAAAGTATTTCATCAATCATTGGCTTCCAAATTGAATAACTGCTAGCAACGTACCAATTTAATCATTGAGTGATCGTTGAACTATCCATAGTTTTTCCAACTAGTTATAGCACCCCAAGCTCTGATACTACTTTTTGGGTCCAAGACTACCCACATGTATAATTAGTTGCAACCCAGTAATTATAAAACAACACCAAGTCAATAATATGCAAAATTTAATGTATAAAATAATTGAATAGGACACGAAATTTAACTTGAAAAATCCTCCATTCTAAAGGGAAAAACCACGGCCTAGAAGGACAGAAAATATTCTACTATAAAAATAGTAAATAATACAAAGAGTAACCGTGTCAAATTATTTGCCTTAATTAGAGACCCACAATAATTTGAGAATAACACAAAAATTACATCTGGCCTTGAATACGATTAAATATCGCCACTGATTGATTCTTCCACCAACTAGGCAACCACCCAAATTATTGTATAATGCCACCAACTCTGAGTATCGCCTTTGTAGAACCCGCACGGTTTCTGGCTCTCTATCCCACACCACGCAATCATTGCCCACCTCTCACACACAAATAACCATCAATCTGTGCATTTCACTATGTTTGATTGTGATAACTGACCAAGGCCACAATGGCCTTAACTTACAATAAGCCATGGCAGGGAGAAGAAGACAATATTTGCATTATCTGAGCTGTGTCTAAACCATCCAAAATCATGAGCTAATAAGTTCATTCCCAATTATAGTTCCATTTTTTGAAACTTAGACCTGTCACATTAATAAAAGGTTTAATTTTTGAAATTTATATTCCATCAGTTCTCCAACTCATGAAACTCAAATTTGAATCACCCAATAAAAATATTTATTACGGACTCATCTTATAACAGAATTTCTTTTTTTAACCATCTAAATAATATTTTAAGCAAAAAAAAACGAAAACACAAAAAAAACATAAGGACAAAAAATTGCAACACGGGAAGGAACGTCTAACCGTTCTTCCCAGTGAGGCAATTTTTTGGACAGCAAGTCATGTCGCGACACCTGACACTTGGCAGAGAGACCCACATAATTGCCCCGCATTCCTTCGATAGGGAATGCTCTCAATCAAACTCCGTAATTCCACTAACTTAAATCAAAGCTCAACGCGGGTTAATCAAATCAACCCAAAGGATCTTTATGAACCAAAATTAAGGTGCAATGTGGACGTCTAGAATCTTTATGAACCCAAAGAAATCTTTACCTGATTAATTAGAGCATAACCAATGGTGAGCCTATTTTTTGGCTCATCAGTGGGGACCTACTACTAGCACATCATCCATCTCTCAAATTCTTTGGCTTACAATCCTCACTCTCTTAAATGAAAGACTCACCATTTTAGCTTACCAAATAAAATAATACCCAAGGACTCCACACTTAACTATATTTAATTAATTTAGTTTTTGTGTTTTGGTTTCTTATTTGACTTTTTTTTTAATTAAAAATAATTTACACAAATACAAGTAATAATTTTCATTAATATAGTAGTGTATAAATGAAAAGGTCTCTCACCAAGAAAAAAAAAGAAAAAGTTTAAATTACCATTATCTTTTCTACTAATACATGTAATAATTTTCATTAATACATATAATAATTTCCATTATCTTTTCCTTTACCCAAAAAAAAAAAATTCCAATCACGATACCGGCCCCTCCCCCCATTTTGCCGCTTTCTCTCTCATCCCTTCATCTTCTTCCCCTCATCTTCTTCCCTCCACTCCTTCCATGACTTCCTCCATTTTTTTCTCAAGTTAAAGAGACCCAGTTCATCTTAATAAATAAAAAAAATTAAGTTTTTTCCTTTTTTGGGGGGGTCGCGAACAGTAAAAAAGGTAGAAATTGGGGGAGGGCCGCTTGCAGAGGCGGGCCGCTCGCCCCTTTCTCGCGCGCGGGCCGACAGCTGGAGACCGGAAGAGCCGCCCGCTCGCTCGTGGCCTGATTTTTTTTGGCCCGTGAGACCTCCATTGGAGGTGCTCTTAGGAGAAAGATAAAGAGATGGTAGGGTAGGGCAGTTTTGTCATTCAAAAAATATATTACTTTAATGCTAACGGTATATATGAAATAATTGCTCATTTAGATGAGACAATTTATGGAAAAACAGTTTTATATCTTATATGAGACAATTTTATATAACTACACTAGAATTAACTATATAAACTATATTAATTTTATTAAAACTTATATATTAATATCATATAAATATCCTTTCAGAAAGACAATCTTTGAGGGGTGTTTAAAAGACTGGAAAATAATAAAATAATTGTAATGGTAAATAATCATATCAAAAAGAAAATTGGGCAAGAGAATCTCATCTTTGTAAAATTGATAGTTATATTTCACAAATTCAACAAATTAAAAAAATTGGATGATTAAAAATAATATTACAAGCGATAAGTGTTGATTGATAAAGTTTTTTGAAGTTAGTACTGAACATTTAAAATTAAATTCTAGCTACATGATATGGAGACCTAATTCGCAACATTAAAAAAAGCGTGAATGTGATGGAAAGTGAATGTTTATCGCAAAAAAAAACAACAAAGGAAAGTAAGGATGGGCCCAACACTAGCAATTGTTGAAACTATAAACAGGAAAGGCGAGCCCTCGAGGTTCACGGGTTAGGGGCTCGTGGGCCCATGTGTTTTAGTTGTATAAGGGCTGGTTGGTTTAGAGATGATGATGGGTCAGGTCCATTTAGATCCACACTCATCCCTAATCTGTTAGGTATGAAAAGATGGAACTCAGACCCATGCTCCCTGGTTCTAACAGGTCCGCGAATCTTAAACGAGTCATAACTGTTTTTCACATTAAAGATTATTTTTGAACATCTCTAGTTTGGATGTTGGCTTTTTCATTGGCTATTTTGACATGGTAAAAAAAAAAAAACTTAGGGTTTGAAAAATAGTTTTTGTAAAAGTTATTTTAACCCAAAAAGTCAATTTTCAAAAAGCTAAGATGAGTAGTTTTTTGTAAATGATTGTTTATGTAGATGGCAAGAATGCGGAATATTTTATTAAAATTACAAGACATGTCATTAGTGAAATCAAAAACCCTAATTCTAGTCATTTAAAATTACAAGGCATGTGATGAATAAAGTAGTTTTGGATCGACGTAAGTTAGTAGTCACATTTGATATTATGTTTATCTGAATATAATTAAATGAAGATCAAATCATTTGAAATGCATACAAATTTCAATTTGTAAAAACAAAGAAAAAGATCTTGAAAAGATTAAATTAGATAAAAAATCATATAAGTTTCAATTCACAACCTAAAAAATATCCTCAAATGAACAATAAAATAAGGTTAAAGACGTAGGCATCAAATGAATACATATAAATTGAAAAAAAAAAGACAAATAATGAATACAAAATATGCAAAATTAGTATGAAAATAAGGTTTCAAGCATTGAATTAATTTTCACATATGGCATAAATTTAATTTTTTTGAAAAGAAAATAAAATGGCCAATAAATAAAAAATCATGTTCAACTAAAAAGTAATATAAAGAATGGGCATAAACGAATTTTTAACAAACAACCTTTTCATAAATAGCTAATTTTATCAATTTTTTTTTTTTTAAACAGCTGATTCAAACCACTAATACTAACAGCCAATTCAAATAGTTAACAACTGATAATAAACAGAAACAACTCCAACTTAGTCTCTCTAATCACTTAATTTCTAATTCTATCCAATCTTGTATATCCACATATCTATCGAATTATTTTCATCTCCACTACCATTAACCTCTAGACTGAAGTCTTCTTAATTGACCAGCCCTCTGAACCATATAATATAGCTGGTATGGCTATCATATGATACACTTTCCCTTTCAATCATGGTGGAATTTTCTTATCACATAATACTCCGGAAGCATTCTTTCATTTTTGGCGCCATCCCACTCGAATACGATGGTTAATATCTTCGTTAATATCTCCTTTCTTCTCAATGATCGAGTCTAAATACTTGAACTTCTTGGCCATTTGTATTACCACACCGCCCATGGTGACTTCTCCCTCGTCTGCTTCCTCGCCACTGAAGCCACATTTTAGGTATTCAATATTGGATATGCTCAATCTAAATCCCTTAGATTCTAAAGTAAGTATCTATTGCTTTGACTTACTGTTAAGTCCATCCCTAGTCTCATCAATAAAAATAATATTACTAGCAAATAACATACACCATGATACCTCATATTGAATCTCTTTTGTGAGCTTGTCCATTAAAAAGAAACGAGCTTAAAGTTGAGCCTTGATGGAGCCAATTCGATAGGAAAGTCCTTTGTATCTCCTCCTGAGGTCTTAACACCTGTTTTCATTCATTTGCACATATCCTTGATAGCCCAGATATACGCCACTGACACTTCTTTCTTCTCTAACCACTCCCATAACACCTCACGCAGTACTTTATCATATGCTTTTTCTAAATCTATAAACACCATATGGAGATCCTTTTCCCTATCCCTATACAATTTCATGAGTCTTCTTATGAAATGGATTGCTTCTATAGTCAATTTATCTGCCATAAAACCAAATTTGTTTTTCGAAAAATTGAAATATCCTTCCTTAACTTTCGCTTAATCACTCTCTTCTACAACTTCATAATGTGACTAAGCAGTTTAATACCTCTATAATTGTTACAATCTTGAATATCACGCCTATTCTTGTAAAACAGGATGACTGTACTGATTCTAATTTCTTAGGGCATCTTAGTAGTTCTAAAAATGACTTTGAAAAGCTCAGGCAACCACTCTAGTCCCTTTTCACCTTAACACTTCCAAATTTCTACAAGAATACGGTCCAAACCTATAACCTTTTCATTCTTCATCTTTTTTAATGCATCTCTAAACTTCTCTTTACTAACAGGACTATTGAACCTATAGTTTTGTTGCCCTTCTTGATTCCCTCTCTCATTGCTATGAGAATACTCACTCCTCAGCCATTAAAGAGCTTAGAAAAGTAATTTCGCCATCTATCCCTTATTTTTGCTTTCTCTACTAAGGTTTTACCGTCGTCATCTTTTATGCACCTTACGTTTCCCAAGTCTCTTATTTTTTTCCCCCTTAATCCTTGCTAACTTGAAGACATCTTTCTTACCTTCCCTTGTCTCCAGTCTCTAATATAACCTTTCATATATGCTGTTATTTGCTATAGTGACTGCTGTCTTTGCCATCTTCTTAGCACCTTGTACCTAACTAAATTAACTTCTTTTTCTCCGTCTGTTCTACTTTCGATTAGGGTGGCACATGTATCATGTTTCTCCTTAACTTTTTCTTTCACTCTGTCATTCCACCACCAAGCTTCTTTAATTCTGCCTCCCTCTCCTCTAGAGATTTTTAAGACCTCCTTAGTTGACCTTTGAATGCACTCATCCATTGCCTTCCACATTGTCTCTGCATCTTCTACTCACTTCCAACTCTCTTTTGCTTTAATCTTCTCCGATAATTTAGTTACATTCTCACTAGTAAGATTTCACCATCTAACTCTAGGATCCCCAACACTTCTCTTTTTTATCTTCAAACTTTTAGTCACCACATTCATTACCAAAAATCTATGTTGGGTCCCCAAATACCATTAGATATCACTTTATAATCTTTATATAATATCCGATTGTTCGCCCTACTTAGAAAGTTGTCAATTTGAGTTTTAGTACTACCACTTCCAAAGGTAACCAAGTGGTCATTTTCTTTGTAAAAAAGGAGTTAACAATCATCAAATTATAGGCAACCATGAAGTTCAAAATTGGCATTCCTCCACTATTTCTTTTGCATAACCAAAAGCTCCATGCATCACATCATACCCATATGCATTTGTATCGATATGACCATTAAAATCTCCACCCAGGAACAGTTTCTCACTTTGAGGTGCACTCCAAATGACTTCATCCAACTCCTCCTAAAATTTTCTCTTAATGTCATCCACCAGCCCTATTTTTGGTGCGTAGACACATATCACATTGAGAATTTCTACTCTTACCACCAACTTAATTAACATGATATGGTAACTCCTACGTCTCACCTTTAATGATTTAGTCAACCATCTCCTTATCAACTGAAATATCAACTTCATTTCTATCCCTAGTGTGCAAATGAGATTTACAGTAAATTATATCCAATTAGTTTTATCATTTTATAAAATAATTTTAAATTAAATATTAGTATAGGTTAATAGATTATTGAGATTATAGGATATAATCAATTATCTTAATTGATTCCACTGTGGTGGTTACCACAAAGCGGTAACCAACTGTAAAAAAAAAAAAATCATAATCGATTTGAAAAACATGTAAAAATTTCAATTATAAGAAAAAGGAAAAGTCATGTCTTATAGATAACATAAAAGGATTATAAGACATGGATATCGTGCAAATATAGAGTAAAATTGAAAAGAAATTGAGATAACTAATGAATACAAATAATGTAGAATTAGTAGAAAAAATATATATATTTTTTGTTGGTCGATGCATAGGAAAATTAGGTTTCATGAATGAATATAATTTGTACTTATGGTATAAACTTAATTGTTGTTAAGAAGAAATTTAGATGATCAATACAAATAGAATCACGTTCAATAAAAATAGTAAGTTAAAGAATGGACATACATGGAATTACACCAAATATATTTTTTCAAACACAACTAGCTTTACCAAATACTTTTGTGAGAGACAGCTGATTCAAACAACTAATGTAAAGAATTGATTCAAACAGTTAACAACTGTTTGCCCAACAAGACCAATATTTAACTTTGATTGTAACAGTTGGTGAGTTAACTAAGTAATAGGTAAAAGGGTCATCAGTTCATAAAAATATACCTCTATTTTAATTATCAATGCAAATTTTGAAGTTGTTATAATGTGAGTCAAATAACACTTTCATTACTTTCAAAGGTTGCATCACTGCAGTTTGTTAGAGCATATAACTCAGTTAACATAATTGTTGAGGTTCTTTAAATCATCACCAAATGTCTGAACCTGAATCCTGTGTACATTGACTTTTTTTTTTTCACATTCTATGCACTTTTCAACTTACCGTGAGTACTAATTGCTAACAAGTGTCAACAGATGCTGATGAATTTTAATAAATACTTACCAATGACAAATATATTATTTGATAATTAATGCGATAAAAAATATATAAATTATAGTGACAAAAAATATTTTTTGGTGTTTTGTAACTAAAATATGTTATCACTTATTAATATTACATGAATAAAATTTCTTATTTGCATATTTTATTTGATAAATTTAATTACACTTTGACATTTAAGAACATCACCAATTAACAATGTGATTATATGAGTATTAAACATAGGAAATTTTTACTTGATAATCTAGATGTCTTCTGCCATCTATTTCACTTTTTCATCAACACAATATAGGGAAAATGTGACTTGAATATTCAAAAATAAAAATAGCAAAGAGAAGCCTAGCAATGTAAAATGGGTAAATTAAAGTATATTAAACTAAATTATTTTATCAATTTATATTTAAATTAAAACTATGTTAAAAATAAGAAAGTATGAATACATACGAATATTTTTTTCAAATGATTAATTCATACTGAAAGCCATACGTTTTTTATAATCAACGTTATACTCAAATAAATTTATAACTAATAATAAGATAAATATACCGATCAAATAAATTAATTGAAACTCTTATAAGTACTCTTCACTACCACGACCACATATACAACACGGTAAGTTAAGTTAAATCATATACAGTAGCACCATTGGCGGATTTTTGGAACCATAAAAGAGCAAAATGTCACATTCATGTGAAAACCCAATGGAATTTCAAATTTTAGGGGCACAAACTTCTTGTTTGTGAAAATACATAACAAATTTGGAAAAAAAACAAAAACTCTTAGGGCCACCACAGAGCAGAGAGATTATCAAGAAATCAAATTGGGGGGATGCCATCAAGAACAAGTACGAGCACTAGCATGATTTATGCATCTGAATTTGACTGCCCCCCAACCCAATGAAATTAAATAAGAATGTCATCGTCTTCTTCAGTAGTGGCGGCTGCATCTCACCTCAAAGTTCTCGCCGCCACTGCCTATAAATCCACACACCACTTTCCTTTCTCTCTCCTGCCCAGACCTTCATTTTCTCTCGCCTTCAAGCCCAGATCCCTCTTTTCATCCCCTCTATCTCCTGCTTATTCTTCTTGGTTTGCTCGATCCTTGTCAATGGGTGCCATTGTCGCTGATGCCACCATGGATGCTGTTCAGAGACGCCTTATGTTTGAGGATGAGTAAGTTTTTCTTCCCCAAGATTGAGAATTTTGAAATGGGGTTCATTTAGTTTCGAAGTTTGAATTCACGGGTTGAATTCGGTCTTGCCGATTATGCTGTTTCTGGGTTTTTCTGGGCTTTTGCTTGATTTGTTCGTTTTGATTGGTTTCTAGTGCGTGATTTTATTGTTTAAAAGGTGTTGGGTTAAATTTGTGGTCAATGTCGATCTGGGTTCTGCTGGCTGTGCTTGGACTCACCTGGATCGCTGTGAAATTTGTTTATGATGGTTCCTTTTTTTTTTTTGGGGGGGTTGTTGTCGTTTCCAGTGTTTTTCATGAGGGACAGTTGTATTCATTTTATTGGATTACGTATTTGCCAGCTGAAGCGTTGGATTGGCTAGGTACATATACCTGATATTTTGCACTTTTATAATTTAGAGATCCCTATGGCTGAATCTTGATACCACTTGAAAATCCCTGTACAGAATTTGAGTCATCTTAGAAGCTATGGGACAAATGGATTGTACCTCTATATCCGTGTTTCTAACACCATCATTTGGCTATTTTGCAGATGCATCTTGGTGGATGAGAGTGATAATGTTGTTGGGCATGACACGAAATACAACTGTGAGTTCTTCCAATCACATGGTGTACAAATTTGTATGAGACGGTCTCATGATAATTTTCCCTTAGACTGTGTATATGTGTAAGTTGGGGTGTGAGGGATGGCTCAATCTTCAAACTTGTCTCAGTATAAAGTTTAGGTGAGATAGTCTCACCCAAGACATATTTTACTTGAAATGGCGAAACCCTTCCAGTCGGATGTTGTAGTCTTGCATGCTATCCCTTCAAATATCTTCAGGCCCCTGTAGCATGATGTGTCACCTTCCATGAAAAGAATGCCTCACTGGCTTGTTGAGTGGCTGAGGATATGAATTGACATTTGCTGCTGGCGATCTGTTTGTGCTGTGTTGTACAGGCCTTTTTATGTGTTGATATGAACATCCATTTGGATCATTCCCAATAATTTCTTTTTGTCAGACACGGTTTTGGCAGGACCACCAGACTGATTGTTCTCTTACTGATGAATGGTGCTTAAGTCTGTTTACCCTATGTGTCTACTATCCCTTCTTAATGAATGAACCTATAGTTACTTGATTCCCAACCTCCCACGCAACAATTGAATCTTTAATGAAGTCCGAGCTTAGGATCAGCATCCTTCCAAGGATTAGCTTCATTTTAGATAGTAACAAACAGTCCTAGATATCGGCTTTACTACAGAGCCCAAATATCCGTTTATTGTTGGATTTTTCCTTTTTTAATTTTTCGGCCTGTGTCCATGGTGTAGTGTGTCAAACCCACGGAATAGAAGTTGGGGTACCTTTAGCTTATCTTTTAGAATGATGCACTTCTCAAACTTCTTCCTGGAATGGACTTTGAGTTAGATGTTCGTATGTGAACATTTTGTGTGTGTTATGACGTGCCTTTATGAGAATGGCATTGCTTCATTACTTCGGAAGTGTTTGGCCTGTTTGCTAATTCTATAAGTTCATCTGCCCTCTACAGGTCACCTGATGGAAAACATTGATGCAGGGAAGGCCCTTCACAGAGCTTTCAGTGTGTTTCTATTTAATTCCAAATATGAATTACTGCTGCAGGTATCTCCTCTACCAAAGTAGAAGATGATTGTATGTATTGCCAAAAATGGAATTTTATTGGTGACCATGGTGGGGAATAAGTGTTTGATTAACTTGTCGAATCATTTAACCTTGATTAAGAAAAAAAGGAAGCTAATCGGAGTCACTCATAAGTATTATTAACTGACTGAACATCATTGCATGTCAGTCATCTTTGTGTATCCATTACAGTTTGCAAAGGATACTTAATGATCTAGTATGGCTACAAACACAAGACCAAAGCTGCATTGCTTTGTTGAAACCCCCATTCACTATGTTTGGGCGAAACATTTGCTGCTGTAGTGCTGTTCTAGTTAAATGATATGTTAGCTTGATTTTAGTAATGCTTGTCTTGTTAGAGAGTCCTTTCGTATAAGCATCATTTTTTCTCTTCAATTTCCTTTTTATTGGGTGCTTTTCTACCGCATGGACCCTGATACGATCCTCGCAAGATGTTGCCTATGCTATTTCATTTGATTAGTTTGAAAATAGCTTTGAGGTCTGTAGCTCTTCTAGCTGTGTGCTGAAATTTTGCTTGAGCTCTGAAATTATTTTAGTGCATGAGAGCCATGGCCCAAAGCTTTCGATAGAACGTTGCATTTTTTATGCTGAGATGTTATTTTGACGTCGAACACTTTATTTGTTTATGTCGAAAATGTCTTGTAGATGCCGCATGGCAAAATATCTTATGAATTCTTCCATCCCCCCCCCCCCCCAAAAAGGAAAAACATAATAGTAAGGCTCTGAGGTTTTTAGCTTAGCTCTTAAAATAGCTCCTTTTTGCGCCAAAAAAATAGCTCCTTGTTGAAGATTAACTTTGAAAATTTTGTAGAACACAAAATGAACCCAGCCATGATGAGCTAGAGCTCTGCTATGGAAATGTCATCCATGTCAAACTTGTTGAAGTAGAATGATTCCCCAGCAACATAATTCATGTTTATCTGTTATGCTCACAGCAACGCTCTGCAACAAAGGTTACTTTCCCTCTGGTGTGGACTAATACCTGCTGTAGCCATCCTCTATATCGTGAATCAGAGTTGATCCAGGAGGATTGTCTGGGTAATTTGAAAATAACATTATGAATTATGCCATTTCCTTCTATCTGCTTCTAATCATCTTCTTTCGGTATATCAGGAGTCAGGAATGCTGCCCAGAGGAAGCTTCTTGATGAGCTGGGCATTCCCGCTGAAGATGTGCCAGTTGATCAGTTTACTCCCCTTGGACGTATGCTCTACAAGGCTCCATCCGATGGAAAATGGGGAGAGCATGAACGTAATTCTTCAATCTCTCTTCCCCCCCCCCCCCCCCCCCCAATTAACAAAAAGAAAAAATGAAAAAGCCACCAAATTGGCTTCATGGAGATTTGAAGCCTGGTGAATACCTTTTAGATGCAGGATTTAACAGGAACCAACCTCCTTGGCATGTTGTCTGACTTTTTAGCTGCACAAGTTTAAACTTCTCTAGTGAACTTTGTGAATTCTGTGGCTTATTCATGACAACCCTGATTTCTACCACGTTGCAGTCGATTACCTACTTTTTATAATCAAAGAGGTCTCTTTGAATCCAAACCCTGATGAAGTTGCGGACGTCAAGTACGTGAGCCGGGCGGATCTGAAGGAGATTTGCAGGAAAGCCGATGCAGGGGAAGAAGGGGTGAAGCTTTCTCCATGGTTCAGACTAGTGGTGGACAACTTCTTGTACAAATGGTGGGATCATGTCGAGGAGGACACCCTAAAAGGAGCTGCTGATATGCAAACAATCCACAAGCTCTGAACTGGTTAAACCCAGATCCCGGATTCTTGCTGCTGTTACCTTGGCCTGGTGGTGTGATTTTTTTTGTTCTTTTTGGGTGAAATTTGCAGTTTCTCATAAATTTTGGCCAAATGCGCTGGAACTGTAGTGTGTTATCTGGGTGTGGATATGCTGTGCTGTTCTTGGTTATCAGATTTGAACAGAAGTCTGGTTCGTTATTTAGGGCATTGAGGTTGATTTACCATAAGTTAATTTCTCGACGTCGAACATATGGCAATGGTACCCTTGATGTGATGACGATGGAAAATTCATTATATTGGGTGAAAATTATGATCAGCTAGTGAGTCGAATATGATTAGTAGATTTTGTTAAATAAACCTCGTTGATTACTGGCTTAGATCAAACTATGTTTAGTGAAAATACGCACAATTTAGTTGATTATTAAAAATTGAGAATTGTGAATCATCATCCCATATCAGCTAAGGTGAGCTCTAGATTTATGATTAAAACTTAGGTCTACTGTAAATTAATGCTAAACCCGTTTTCATCCCATATCCTCTTCGATTAAAGTAGAAGTAGTAACACAATTAGATATATAAGGGAATATAGAGATAAACTTGGAACCTAACATCTCCCAAGATCATATCAATTTTAAGAATACCTAAATTTTATGTTATGTTAGTGAGAACTTCCTTTTTACCACAATTTTTTTTACTGTAATGGTTAAAATTTTCAAGCAATATAAAAGGTGATATAAACTTCACTACACTTTTGTAATTTTTTAAAAATTTTCGTTAAAGCATAGTAAATCTTTTTTTTGGATCGAAAAAGGAGGATTACGACATATTAGAATCGACAAAATCATACATATCCTTGGAAGCCCGGTCCAGAATGGAGTCAGGTGCATCCACATCCTATACCCGTCTACTAAAATTGTAGGGTTGCAGATGAGCGAGGTCACGAGCTCTTACCATTCCTTTTTGCAAATAAATAGGAATCAAAACTAAAAGAAGTAGTTACAGATAGAACGTCGCTAACCAAAAAGCGCGTAAAAGTATCTTGGACCGTGGAGGACTTAAGTGCATTGATGGGCGTTGGGCAATCGCCTTCAACCACAAGGCTGTCAATTCAGATGCAAAAACTGTTAATTGTTTTTGTATAAAAGGAGATGCAAAAACTGTTAACAAGACGGTCCAATTAAAAAGTTAAAAAACAATGCAGCGAACTGAGAGACCACAGACTAGCCCGCCTAAATAAATAAAAAAGAGAAAATAAAAAGGATGCAAACAGAAAGTGATTCCATTTCTATCTCTTTCATAATGATTGATGCTGAGAGCAAGCCATCACAACTTCTCACCCACTTCACCCCCCCTTCCCTCTCCCTCTCTCTCTCTCTCTCTCTGAGAGTTCACAGAAGAAAACTGAAGTTCTGATATTTGGGCTTCAGTCGTGAGGTAATTTGATCGCTATACGCCTCTTTTTCCCCTGTTTTTGAGCAAAAGAAACGTGGGGGCTTGCACTTATTCAATGTCTCCAATCACGCAATTTCGTTTCATAGTCCCTAAATCTGTTTACATGTGGTCAGTTTGTGGATTTGGGTTCCTGGGTTTTTCTTATTCTTCTTTTTTCCCCGCTCAGTTTCATGTGAATGTTCTGTTCAATGATTGGCTATCTGTTGTCTCCCTGTGTTCTATTTGTTTTTCTGGTATTTGAAGCGGATCTGTGAGTTTATTATCAAGTATTTCATTCATTTTGAGACTGCCATGGGTGTTTAATTATGTATGCTTGATGGGTGTTTAATTGTGTTTGTGGTGCTGCTTGTTGGTTGTAATCTTGCCTAGACAGCTCCATTAGTGATGGATTAATATGCTGAACTTAGATCAGTTGCTAGATTTTAATATCAAAATGGAGCTCTTCCTTGTACTCATGTCGGATACTCAACATTCAGACATAGATGCGGACACTTTAGCAGTCTAGTTTGGGCTAATTCAGACCAAAATGGCGCAAGCGGTATGTTTGATTAATTAGGAAATGTTTGATGGGAAGCAGCATGATGCATATTTCCTAGAAGCACATTGAGCTCTATTTCTCTTGAAGTTGTTTTGACTTGTTGGATGACTTCAGCCTTGCGTACACAGAGAGGGGGAAAACATTGCTTGTAGAGTCGGCCCTTTCTTTAAAAAAAAAAAAAAAAAAAAAAAAAAACAGAAAGAAATGATGTATGAAAACAAGACACAGTGGGAAATTATATAATCCTGAAGTTTTAATAGATGTAAACTATTAGATGATGGCGGAGCTAAAATTTCTGCAGTGACATCTTTGCTTGTCAGGGTCAAGACCATGTACATATAGATCTGCTCAAATCTTCAACAAGTTATACTTGTCGAGCTAGGCCTTTACTCCTATTGGATCATCTTCTGCTACTCATAGGCACCTAAGCTACAAGCTTGATAATCTTATGCAATTCCAACATATGCACCTATGCGACGAGATTGACAAACCCCCCCTCCCCGTCCCCCCCCCCCCCTTTTCTGTTTCAAACTACACATATTTAATAGAACCAGGGGGTTTGCCCTCAAAGATGAGGTTGGTTGATCCTTCTCTCTTGAACCTGGATCCGCCTGTGTTTTAAATGCCACCCACCCTTATTCATAACACTATCCTCCCCTCTTTTCTCCTCTTTCATGTGTTTCAATGGTAGCGGGACATGCTGTTAATCACTTCATTTGTATTGTGATCATATTGTAAGTCTGATCTTATAAATACGCGCGTTATTAAACAAACAACTGATCAAGGAGCTCCTGGATCACATTGACTGAGATTTTTAATCTCGAAGTATTTCTTTTAAGCCTCAGGTCCTTTAGTACCATGGCTTTGGTGGCGACAGCTGAAGTCTGTGATGCAAATCCACACTTGATTCAAACTGGTGAATTGCGGGCTCTCCAGCCAATCTTTCAGATATATGGTAGGCGCCAGGTTTTCTCGGGGCCAGTTGTGACAGTAAAGGTATTCGAAGACAATGTTCTAATCCGGGAGTTTCTAGAAGAAAAGGGCAATGGCCAGGTTCTGGTGGTGGATGGTGGGGGGAGCTTGCGGTGTGCGATACTAGGGGGCAATCCAGTACAACAGGCTCAGAATAATGGGTGGGCTGGAATAGTTGTGAACGGGTGCATCAGAGACGTCGATGAGATCAATGGCTGTGATATAGGAGTCAGAGCCCTTGCTTCTCATCCTATGAAAGCCAACAAGAAAGGAATGGGTGAGAAGCATGTCCCCGTCACCATTGCGGGTACCAGAATCTGTGATGGGGAATGGCTTTATGCAGATACGGATGGAATTCTGGTTTCTAAAGCTGAATTGTCTGTATGATCATCCATTTTCACTTGCTGGGGTTGTAGAAGTTCGATTTTCGTTGGTGTCATACTGGTTATCATATTATCTGTGAATCTGTTTGGATATGTTAGCAGATTATAATGTACCAATTTTGAAGCCTGATAGGTGAAACGTGTCACATAATGGATCAGCATATTTGGTGCTTGGTTCTGGAGCAACTCACCTCTATGGTTTGTCGTATATGAAAAACCCGAAGCATTGGATTATGAACCTACTATAGTTGTAAATTGTAACTTGTGACCAAGCCAACTCAATGTCGGCTTGAAGTACCATAATGATCCATATCTGAAATTGTGAATGACCAGTTCAAATAACATTAATCCTGATTCTGAATTATCCAACCAAAGATCATTCAATATGAGCTTGACCATAGTTGCCTGGAACGTAGGACGCTCTGCTTACGAGAAACGGATTTGGGTATGTGATTCGCCACATAGTGGAGAATCCGATACGCGAGGGTCGTTATTATTTATTAGTACATCTAGTCCTCCAATTCAAAACTCCACTTATCATAGAGAATCATAAAATGATTTAATAATAAGGGTTCTCTCTCTTCCCTCCCCCCCCCACGTAGGGCAATATTTTCACATTAATCCTTATTTCTCTCTCTCACTCTCTCATCTTCTCGTTTTGCTCTGTAAAAAGCTTGCTCATTCATCGCAACCTCAAAAACTCTTCCTTTTTCTTCAAAATTTGGCCTATGGATCATGAAAATATGCAATACCATTGTGGTATGCGATGGGTTCGTTGAATTCGCCATATTTGGGAAATTGGTACGCTAAAGTACCGCGTTCTGGTTCGCGCGAATCAGCTCATGGTACGCTAGGGGGTTGAGAGAATCCGGCAACTATGAGCTATAACTAATATTCACCAAATTGACTGTTCAAACAAGATCGTAAGATCGTAGCTGACTCAACCGAAAATGCAAATGACCAAAGCCTAAAATAAACCCTGCTGCACGTTAGATGATCAGAGGAACCCAGTAATTTTACAGGCAGCCAACCAGCAAGATACAGGATTTTCAAGAGGACTCAGTAAAAATGACAATTTCATTATAACTGGATCCCATTGTTCCTTGGTGAAATGTGACTGCGAGATCAAAATGTCACATTAGATGACCAGAGCATTGCACCGTGCAGAGTTCATCATATGGCCACATCACAAGACTGGATTCACATTTTAATGTTGAGATTTGATAATGGGTAATGGGACCATTCAAGCGTATAACAATGTCATAAAACACAACCCAATTCTAAGACCACAAATCTGCCACAGATCCTAGCATTTCACTCCTGACTTCTTGATCTTCTGAGATCCCAATTTTATAGGATGAATTAACAGCTTCAAAGCCCTCAGTGCATCTTAGATGATGCAAATTAAGCAGAAAACAGTTGGAACTTGATAATCACTCGAAAGATGAGTACTAATCCAGCCACTGACTCCATACATGGAAAGGACAATTCTGTGACCAATTATGGGGTTATTCCTCCTCTGATTCCTCCTCTGATGCAGTTTTAAGCCACTGCATCGAAATGGACAAATAAGAGTTGTTAAAGAATGGCTTAGTCATAGTATACTACAAAAGACACTAAAAACAAGTAGCAACGAATCACAACATCTTACTTCAATTAATTTCTCGGATTGCTTAAGAAACACCCGGTCTGCTTCATCTGCCCCAGCCTTTTCAGCTTCCCAAGCCAATATAGCCTCTTCTTGGATAATGTCCATTTCATATAAAAGATGTAATATCTGCAAAGCAGAGGTCGTCAAAAGTCTACCATGACATTCTTGCCATGACACGATATCTGCAAACCTTATTTGTTTACTCATAACTCACTCATCTGAAACACAACTCAGTCAAAAGCATAGCAGGCCTATTCCTATCTCAAAATCCTCTTTAGGTCATGCTTGGCGATTTGACAAATGACTGAAAACAGCCTCTCCAACAGCTCATGCATAGGGCAGAGTTGCATACATCTTAAACTTTGTAACCCACAGCAACAGGGTCCATTTTGGGCGGTCATTCCCGATAGATGACTCAACTTGACACCTGCTTTTAGCTGAAATTATCTTATATGGAAGTCTAGAATAGAAACCCGCATGCGCGCACGCGCACACACACACACA
The DNA here is from genome assembly GCA_029747015.1 of Carnegiea gigantea. Lineage (NCBI taxonomy): Eukaryota > Viridiplantae > Streptophyta > Magnoliopsida > Caryophyllales > Cactaceae > Carnegiea > Carnegiea gigantea. The sequence continues at coordinate 68,020 of JAKOGI010001198.1, forward strand.
CACAAAAAGACAGCTTGACAATTTGTTCAGGCGAGATATCTGGCGAGATATCTGCTGTAAAATAAAGATAGCCTAATTGATTATGGAAACTTCTCAAAAATGGATGCAAGGTACGAATTATAATGATCTGGGACGAAGAACACCACAAATTACTATATATTCATATACAACTATACAAGCATGTTTTCCCAGAACCCCCACCCCCACCCCAAAATGAGTAGGTAAGAACTACATTGCAGAGAATTGTTCTTCCCAAATCAAATACCTGCGCAAAACGAGGGGCAAATTTCTTCGCTGAGTCAAGGCACATTTCCTCGAACTTCAGTATCACTTCAATCTGCAATAATGATTAAAAACTGAAGACATTTGCTAGAAATTGACTTCAAAGAGAAGTAGAATTGTAAACTTTCCAATTCAGGTGGGCTCACCCACAAGACAATCCAGGAAAAACAATTAAGGCCGCAACTACCATGTGTTACAATGACCTCAATCATAAGTACAGATGGTTGTATACAATAGTCAAGAATATGTTAAGGCACCACAATGAGAACTGAAAATTACATGTGGCTTAGACATTTGCCAGAAATTGACTTCATAGAGAAGTAGAATTGTAAACTTTCCAATTCAGATGGGCTCAGTCTCACCCACAAGACAATCCAGGAAAAACAATTAAGGTAGCAACCACCATGCGTTGCATTACAACTTACAACAGCACATTAATCAAAAGTACAAATGGTTGTATCCAATAGTCAAGAATAAGTTAAGGTGCCACAATAAGATATTAAAGAGTAAAAGATACTAGCACTTACACAAACAATATCAAAACTAGACCTGGCAGAAACTGACCCGAACCTGCCCAAAAAATTTCAGTTTTGAATACGATTTTCTCTACCCGAACCCGAAATAAACCAACCCCAAAAAAACCCGCAAATTCTGGGTCAAACCCAACCCAAACCCGAACCCGCCCACTCAACTTGAATGTTATATCCTTATTTTTTATTTTTCTTTAATTTTTCCCCTGAATAATAATGGTTTCTCATTATAACGAATCGTTTAAAGAGACGTTACGATGATACCCCTCCTTTTCCAAATTCATTCCTATAGAATAACGTCATATACAACTTCTAAATGGAACAATTTTAGAAAATGGGCATAAAATAACTATATAGTCTTAAGAAAATCAATTTAGAATAAGACAAATATTAAAAATGTGCAAGTCATACTATTATATTCTTAGTGAAATGAATATGTTTCATCGCATTTTAAATAATATTACTTTGTAATAATCTAATATTTTGATATAATTAATTGATAATTGTAATATCTTGTACGTTTATAATATTATTTCGTTTGGTTTTCTTCTAATTGGCCTCAGACCTAATGTCAGTGTTCGGCAATTGACCAATTTGTATTCGTATTAGAATCGACACACTAATAAAGCATACCTAACTAGGTAATAGTAGGTTAATTAATAAAACCTCAAATTATTAAATGCGTTATTACCAAGTCGAACCGCTCCGACCCGTTACCATGCTTCAAATGGGTCAACCCAAGAATGACCCCACCCCTTATTAATATTTTAATATACGGGTCAACCCAGACAAACGTGACTCATTATCCACCCATACATAACGTTCACGTATCATATTGAAAAGTTTGAATATTTTTTATATTCTTTTCAAAAATTATAATTACAATTACAATGCTTGCTCATTAATTTTAAGTAACAAATATGCCAAGATAGTGATTTAGACAAAAAGAAATAATTCACTAAAAAGACGCTTCAAACTCGTTGGGTTGACCAAAACCCGTAAAACCGAAATATGCCCGCCCGTATTTTACCCGAACCCAAAATACACCCTACCCGTATTTTACCCAAACCCGAATACACCTGATCAGTATTTAAGCCGCCCGCCTGAATTGATAGGTCTAACTGTCAAATCAAAACCAATACAAAGTACAAACGGCAACCACTTAGTTGCAAAATATAGGAAACAGGAAACCATAGGGCAGGTGAGCAGATGCATGGTGAAGACAATACTCCCCTTTCAAAGCACTCCCAGTGGGATCTAAACATATTGTTGTTCACCTCATACAAGAGACAATCCAAACAGTCACTAAATTTCATGTATAAAATTAAATTTAAAGGTCAAAGTAACTCGAATGATCAACTTTCTCTGTATTCTCAGTCAACTATACCACTACCTGAAAATGAAACCGCAAATTATGATCCACGCCAGAAATCACAACTTGACAGGTGTTCTCCAGATGCATAACCCAGGCTACAAGTAAGTTGTTGCTAAAATTTCTTGAGTAGACCTTGAGACATCATGGCTATACTCACGTGAAGCAAACCATACACATTTGCTTTACTCTCATAGAAGGTAGAAAACAAATTTGGATAACAAAAAGACAAGCAAATGAAGAACGCCAACTGCAAGAAGAGTAACATTTTACCTCCTCGTCTATTGATGGCAAGTAATACTTCAAGAGCTTTTTCCAAGTTGTCACCACTTTGGCAACATTTTTCTGCAGCTCATCTGAGAAATACCATTCATTACATTAACTATATAGTTGTAGTTATATGAAGCTGCTTAGTGAGGGCCACAGCTAAGCTAAAACAGCTAGGGCCACAGAACAAACCTTGGAATACACATTCATCTGAACACCAATCTAATAGTACAAACCTCTAGGAGGCTTTTAGTATGTTCAATCTAGTATAATTGTAACTTCCTTTTGAACCCCTCATTTCATATAGCAAAGGAGGTACATAAAGATTGAACTACTCAAATTCTGGTAGAAATCGTCAAGGACACTAAAGCAACATCTATACACGCACAAGTAGGATGCTGTCAGATGCTGTCAGATATCTATTTACACACAATTATCAGAATTCACATAAACCTTATGATTGCAATCTCAAGGTAGCAAAATTTTTATCGATAGAGTCAGGCCACAAAAACTACTTAGTCTCAATGTGTCACTAGATCAAGCAAGGCAAAGCATAAATATTGCAATTAAATGGAATCCAAATTGTAAGCATATCGGCCATCAAAAGCTCACCATCAAAGGTATGAGGCATTTCCAGAGCCCACTTTATCACTGAATAGAATATTGCACCAGCACAGTCTGCAGCAGTCATATTGTAAGACAACCTGCGAAGAGAGAACATATAGACGTCAAAAGTTACCCAAGCACCTGCCCTGAAGTCAATAAAAGTATTCAATAACAATCAATGACAAGAAGTTCCAAAGGAAAACCACCTAAGCCTCTGGACGCAACTGCAGAGCTTCTGTGATGGTACACATGATTACCATGATACAACTTGAGGTGAATATGGACAAAGTTAAGAAAAGATGATGTGGAAATGGGAAATGTACCGTAATGAGTTTACTTCTAAAATTACATTGTCTTCCTTGATATTTTCATGCACAGCTCTTTGAAAAGTTGCTTCAACCTATGAAAAATGGGAAGTGAAAGAGTCAGTAGGCATGAAAATTGACTATGTATAGCCATAAACTCCAGAAACTATTTACCTCTTTCTCAAAATAGTCATCCATAGGTTCTTCAGTATCATGAGTTTCAGAATCATTACTCGCTGTGACCAGTTCCCCTGATGGAGGGAGAAGGCTACCATCCAAATGAAGCAGATCTAAGTCATCTTCTGCAGATTGCAAGATCTCCGCCAGCTTCTCTTCAGGAATGGGTGCAACAGAATGCTTCCATTCTTCCTCACGGCCTCCTTCACAAACTGACCATACGTAACCAGCTCCACCAGCGCCGACCTTATATATGAAAGACAAAAGTTCAGAACTTCTGACATCTCAAAACTAAGCGCAAACTAAAAGATCTTAACTCCCCCCCCCCCCCAAAAGAGCCGGGATGCATGGACTTGAAGACAGCAATCAACAAAATGTGTCTCATTCAGCGAAAGACTGGAAATTAAACACCCGATGAGAAAGCAGCTCAACAATTTTGAAAGAGAGTAGAATTTTCCATTCCAGCAATATTGAGAGAGAGAGAGAGAGAGAGAGAGAGAGAGAGCTGTCTCCTTTCAAATTTCCATACTCCTTCAGCCCCCCTCTCTATTTCCTTTCCTACTTCAAGTTTCTATACTCCCTCTCTCTGTTTGTCACTCTATCTGCCATCTATGTACCCCTCCAACATTCCTCGAACCTCCCTTATGTTTTTGGAAGGAAAGTAAAATTTCTTGATTTTCCCCCCATCCCCCAAGCCCCCCCCCCCCAAATTTCATTTTCCTTAAACCAAACCTGAGAAGAAAAATAACTCTCTTTTGTTTTTTTCTAGGCACCTAATTTTCCAAGAATCAAAGTAGGTCCTTAAGGGTCTTTCAGAAATATCCTCTCTTTATTTTAGGTTAAGGTTGACATTTGGACCTCCCAAAACTTATTCTCTTTGAATTCGAACTAAATAGTATTTTTACTGTTGGGATTCCGGAAGCAAAAGATTTTATAACCATGGAAGTTGACCACAGCTCTAAATTGCTAACACTACAGCTTCTGAAATGATGTGCACGCTAGAGGAGCAAGTATAAACGTTCATAAAGACAACTGAAAAAACCTATGACATACACAAATTTCCAACTAGGGTTTTCCCCAAATCTCCCTGCTTCCTCTCCTCGCTTCTCTCAAGACCTTATTTCCTCCAATATGTTTTCTCCTATTTTCTAGATTGTCTGTGGAACTACTCTACAGCAATAGCAGCTTTTTACTTTGTCTTCGTCAAATAATTTAACCAATTATACTGTCCATTTTTTAAAATAAATTCCTCTCCTTGTGAGAGTTGCACTTTCCTTACAAAGGGTTTATTGCCCAACTATTATTACGATAGCACTTTCCTTCGCTAATAGTGTGAGTTCAATCAGTGTCGAGCAATTAAATCCGGAGAATGTTCAAAAAAACTTGATCAACTGAATCTATATTTATCTATCATAGTATTAATCTTCCTTTCAAGTGTAATCTATCATTCAAATGGATGAGTGTTGGGTGATGTTACACTGTACTACTGTAGCCAATGGCCATTCAAGAAATATTTACCAATGTCGAAGGAAGTGATTTATGACCAAGAATATGCAACAGGTTCGAATTGAGCTGTAGTACATTTACCATCAGCTCTTTGGAGACAAGGGTTTATTTTGATTTCTTAGATTTATTCTTGTTAGAGGATCTTCAATACAGATGCTCCGTAGCTTTTATAAACAATTTTTCTTTTATTCAAATAACAAATGACTTATACACCAAGGCAATTTAATCAATGCATGATACAAAGTATATCACCTCTGAAACCTCGGATGCTTTACAGACTAATTCTCCATCTGACATCCCAGTTGAAGTATTGATTGCTGCAGGAAAGTAAGCTCTCGTCAAAGGACTTACATATGCATACATGTGCAGTTCGTCCGGCGGATAAGCTAGCAGTCTGCCTTCAACGGTGTACAACTAAAATTGCAATTGAGAAACAAAAAACAACTGAAGCGCAGAATTTTTTCCCTATTAAATGTGAAAAGAGGTGAAAGAAGTGACTAAAAGGGTTATAATAGAATAAAATGACATTATGTAAAAATGATTGAAGCAAAGGAAGCATACAAGAAAATTCGGCCATTCCACTGCTGCTGTCTGCATACTCCAGCTCCTCATCACTATCTTGAACAGTTGGTTGTTGATGCAAAGATACTTTTGAGTACGCAGGGACAACAAAGTGCTCCCCAATAACAACCTGAAAGAGAAATTCAGCCAGATGCTCAAAAGGCCGAAATTATAGTTGAACCTACAGGAGTTGGACTTCTGCATCTAAACTAGCACCAAAAAAACGAATAAAAAAAAAGAGAATGGCAATACTTAGCCATTCTACCACAAAAGTTTAAAGCACTAAAAAAGGAGAATTTTTTAGAGATGAACACCCAACAGGCAAAACCCTAACCTTGCCTGCACTCATTGTTCAGTAATCAACTACAAGCACACATGAAGAAGAAAATGATGAAAACCAGATATTGAACCAAAACCTACAGCCTACAGGCCTCTTCACAGTAGATGATAGTTCCTCCCACAACCCCCTTCCCCCTCGCTCTCTCGCTCTCTCTCTCTCTCTCTCTCAGACACACACACACACACACACACACACACACACTCTCTCACAGAGAGAGAGAGAGAGAGAGAGAGAGAGAGAGAGAGAGAGAGAGAGAGATTCCAGACACTTTCTAAGGATAGCAGGGGTTCCATAGTGACAAAGAATCCCACATGGGTTATCAACCCCAGTCTTCCTCTCATGCAGATGAATCATTAACCAACTATTAAGCTCTACCATCAGAAATATCTTTGTGACATAAGTAAGCTCATAAGATAAACCCCAAACAAGGGGGGGGGGAGGCAAAGTCAGATCCCAAACCGTCACCTCACATGTCAGCACATACAGCCATATAGCCATCAGCCATGAAGCACTGGATAAAATGTCCCCTAGCATGGAGGGAGGGGCGGATAAAAAGATCATTGACAAATAAAGGCTCACACACACACACACACACGATCAGTACCTTAAAGGACAAAATAACACCAGGTTCAAGAGCTGCCCCTGCCTTCATCACAACCCCATCACATAAAATGGCATGTACTAGTTTACAGCCATCTTCAATTGTGACATCATTCCAAATGTATGAGCCTTCTATTGAAACATTAGAGCCGATCTTGCAACCTTCCCCAATTATTGAATTTGAAATTTTTGTGCTGCTCCCGATGGTAGTGCCCTTACCAATAAGGGTAAAAGGACCAATTTCTGCAGTAGGCGATTGTTTAATATCTGGAAGAACAAAGAAACAACACAAAAGTGTGAAGAACTTGCATAAACTACAAGGAATTAAAGAAATAGGCTTTATAATTTAAAATGCATCCAAAAATTCTCACAAACGGGGAAGTTATGACATACCTAACATATGATATATGTTTAGCAATATAAGGATATCGCATAAGTACTTAGGATCTATTCTTTTCAACTCAGTATTAGTACTTACTTATCATCAACTACTATGCAGTTTCATTCAGCGCGGTTCAATGATATTTACCATCACTCAGCACCATTTCCCGAGATGTAAGACTTTTCAACATTTTTCAGTGCCTTTCAATACCATTAAGTACTTATTCAAATACTAATCATATTTCTCTTAATTATTCAGTACTATTCAGCATTACACATTACTATCAATACCTTTCAACAACATTCAGTTCCATCTAGTACTTATCAGCGCCGTCCAGTTTCTGTAAGTATCATCTAGTTCTTCCGGCACTAATAAGTCGTTTGAGTGCCATTAAAGCAAAACATATCTTATCCCAAAAGACACGCTGTTTGCAATACAGTATCTTGTTTTAGTGGCTATTACAGATGACTTAGAGAGTGATTAGTAGTATCATAGTCATGAGGAATAATTAGACACATCAAGATTTTAATGAGAGGCATAAGAAGAAAATACCAAAATTGCTACTTTCTCTCACAGTTCTCTCAACTCACCTCTTGCTCTCTACTGCTCTCCCTCTTACGGTTACTTCTCACATTTCTTTCTCTGTCCTACATTCTCATTCTTACTCTTCCTTTTCCATGCCCCATTCCTCAGATATTCACAATTCATGTTTTGACCCATCTGGCTCAATGCAAAAGCAGTCCAGAAATGATGCACAAAAAACCCTTTCTCACTGTCATCATGATATCTGAACCTATTACATACCATCTATTGCTCAAGAGAACCAAGAGTGATTTCAGAGCAGAAAGAAGCCAGCCCACAACAGTTCATCCACCCATGATCCACAACTATTTCAAGCAATTTGCGCCTTCTAAAGGAAGCATTTTAAACATTCACAAGTCTTCTTCTCTATGATGTGGGTCATTTGACAACCTAACCAAGGTAGCTCTGAATTTTTACACACAGAGTCACATAAAATCCATGAACCTGAAAATGCAAACCCCAACTCGTTCAGAGATAATCTATTTCAGAGGAACATTCAGTAGCCCTTTTTTTTTTTTTTTTAATGGGCGCATTCAACATCCATTATACAATTCTTTTTTTAAAAAAATAAAAGTTGGTGTAACCACACTAAAACTAACAACAGTAATTGGCAGAAAAAAGGGAGAGCACCTCTGAAGGCTCCTGCCTATAGGGGTGCAGTCAGAAAAGCATGCACCTTAACCCTCGCATTGCAAGCAAGAAGATTGCTCTCATTAGGCAGCAAAAGGATCATATAAAGCTATTAGTAAATAACCATCCAACCATGTACGGTCCTTAATCTCTTACCTTTTTTTAAAATAGGAGAGAAGGTGAGATATTCTCCTATATGAACTCAAGAGAAGCACCACAATGGCAGTTTCAACCTCACATTAAATAGCCATACAGTGTATAGAGTTTCAGATGACCAACTGACCAAGGCTATTAGCAGAAATAACAATGTAAATCACATACGACATGACAGATTATTTGCTTCCTGAAAGATTTTTAAAGAATATCTAACTGTCCTAGGCTTCCACTGGTATAAAACCTTTGTTTAAAATTCAAGATGGGCAGCCCCAGGAGTAAATTTCGGGGGTGAGGGGAGAGCTCACATAACATACTAAGTGCAATAGCTTAAGGATAGTTAATCTTGTAACTGGTTAGTTAACTGTATAAGAATTAAGGAGTTAGCTACTTTCAAGCCTCACCTGATGCTCGATACAGTCCTTGTCTTCCAAGTTTTGTTACGGAATTCCTGAAAGACAGGACATCTGGTACCAAGGGATATGTCCATCTCTGAAGTATATCTTTGCTTATTGCATCATAGCTTCTGAAATTCTCAACTTTGGCCGCATAGCTCGAATGAATTTCATGAGTATATATCTTGTATCCCATAATCTGGAGACATGAAATTCCTTTAAAACTCAAAACACATTAAGGACAAATCAAATAGATAACTTCACCACATTGCAAATGGAATAGGAGTATGACCTAACTAAGATTCTTTGAGAGCAAATGGACACAGGAGTAGTCAGCTGGCAAAAATTTTGAAGATGTACCACACCAGCAGAATTAAAAGGTTCTCCCCCTAACGTAATAATTGTCCATAGACGGCTTATTTTCCAATTTCTAAAAAATTTTTGTGCCCGTCTCTTCGAAGTAGCATCTCTACTAGTCAAACTGAGGGGTAAGAATACTCATAGCCCAAGACAGATGACAATGGGTTGTACTGCCAACGATGGCACATCATTCACTGAATATTATGTGATCCAAAAATGTTGATCATATTGGAGCCGCACACCTTCGAAAAGCACAATACCAAGGCTTTCCTCCAATGGAATAGACTATGGAAACATTTGTCAGTCTCATTATTGTGAAAAACTTTTTATATATTTCATTAGCAGAACAGATCTACACAAAACATTTGGCATAGATAAGGTTTGAATCAAAGGGAAGAACCCTTAGAAAGAAACTCATACGCGAGCAGGTCTATACCAGCAAGTCAAAATATAAAAATGAGTTCCATAGCTTATGCCATAATCAAGCTTCAAGTACTTTAGTTAGCTCCCGGGGGAGAGGAAGGAGATTTTAAACCAACCCCACAACAAAGAAAAAGGGAAGGATAAAGTTAAGGCATATAGCAAAAAAAGCATACATCATCAATAAGTAGTCCTTTCACAAAATGCCGACGTAGATGCTGATAATCAAAGTTGTCGGTGAAAAGACTGAGGACTTCCGGAGTACAGATGTCAATATAACAATCCTACAAAAGACAAATATTGGATTACGACAATGCTTTTGAGACGTGGAAAAATGCTTCAATGCATGTTCATAGATGAGTAAAGTTGTCCCTAAATACAGACAAACCATACCAACCACAGATAGGACCTGAAGCAAAAGACTGGACCAGACACTAAGCATTTGATGTTTCAAAAATATGGAGTAATGCCAAGTATTTATCCTTTTGGATATATCCTAAAGGAAGCATCTGATTCAAATGATCCAACCAAACAAACTTGCAAATTTTTAGTCTTGAGAATGTGCGCACCAGGAAATTGAAAGGACGATGCAGAGAAGTTCAAAACAGCAACATCATCATGCAAAACAATCCTCCACAATATCTAACAAGCGAATCATGTGAACAAATGCCAAGTAGACACTAGACAATAATCCAACATAAATAAATTCATGATCACGTTCACTAGGAAACACGAAAGAGTACACCCATCATGCTTCATCACCTACCCTCGTCAGTTTTGTGACTAAATCTGATGAATATCATGGTGACTCCTCTAGAATATCCAGTAGAGTCAAAAGGCACCGCATGAAAGTCAAACTGGCCACACAGACATTGTGAGGGATGAAGACATGCCCAGTAAGAAACACTAGTTAACCCACAACATGCACAAACGAGAACTGGAAAAAGTAGTGACAAGAGTTTTAAAGAATAGACCTGCATGTCATTGTGCATAGAAACTGAGGAGCTATCTGTCAGCAATGACTTGTCAAGAGTTATAATCCCTCTGTCAAGCGCTGCCTTGTCCTCATAGTATAATAGCTGTTTCGTATCAGGATCAATTGCCATAAACAATTCTTCAGTGCCAAGTCGGGATTGGTGCATAATTGCAGAAGGCTTTGACTTTTTGATGACCATGGTCATCACAGCATTGCTATCTTTCTTCCTTCTCTCTTTATGTTCCTGAAGTGCCTCAGTGAGGGACATGTTGCTTACCGTATCCCCAGTAATGAAGACAAAGTCTCCATGTATCTAACAACAAGAAGGAAATGTGAGTTCTTATAGTTTCCAGAGCAAACGGTAAACTATAACATGAAATAGACATGATATCAAACAAAGGAGCCCAACGAGTAAAAGCAATGAATTTAGGTCACTCGGTATGAAGTGTTCTGAAAAGGGAAACAGAATCATTTATTTTTATTTTTATTTTGATAAGGAAAAGCTAATATATTGATAATGATAAGGAGCATCTAAAAGAAAAGATGCTGAGAAAGCATCCCATGAAAACTAATTACAACCAAAAAAAAAGCCTATCCACAAAATCAAGGACATAAATCGAAGAAACAAAAACCTCCTCCTTCTAAAAGAATAAGGTTCCAAAAGAATAAGGTCTTCAGCCACTTATCTTTTAATCACTCAATTGAGGTTTCGATTCCATCAAAAACTCTCCTATTTCTCTCCATCCACAGCAACCAAAAGATGACACGGATAATGGCTCGAAAAAATTCAAACTTGACCTCCTTCCAAAAAAACCTTTCCACACAACTAATTGATCTCTCACAGATATAGTCATCACCTAATGAAGACCGAAACAACTCAAAGCTAACTCCCAAAGGTTTCTAGCAAACCAACAACGGAGGAATGAATGTTCTACTGATTCCAAATCGTCTTTACACACAACGCACCTGTTGACTAATGCTTTGCCCCACTTTTGTAAGTTATCACAAATTAGAATCCTACCATGAGAAGCTTCCCACACAAAGAAGTATCCTTTGAACGAGGTCGGGGACTTCCAAATGATAATCCAAGGCAAAAGACAATCTGAGAGTGAAGAAGACGAATTTCCAAGAGATAAAGAGAGGTGAAGGAAAAAGGATTTAATAGTGAATTTTCTAGTGGAGGTGAGGTTCCATCTAACCATGTCGCAGGGAGAGTCCCTCACAGAAGCCCTATCAAGTATGCTAAGGAGCTGGGCCACACTATCATCATCTAGAAAGGCTTCACGAACAAAGATGGGGGACCAAACAATCAAGGGAGAGCTGTGCTCCAAATAATCAGAGATAACAGCATACTTGTCTCCTAGACGAGCAAAAAGAGAAGGGAAGCAATCCCTCAAACAAACACCATGAGACCATCTACTATGCCAAAAAAAGATTAAGGAACCATCACCACCTCAAAAATGATACGAGACAAGAAAAGATCCAAACCTTTAATGATAAACTTCCAACGGCCTACCCCATAAGTGCCATTCTGCTTACTTGGGATCCAACCCACCCCCTTTGCCCCATATTTAGCCCTAACTACAGTACTCTAAAGCTTGTATTTCTCCTTCGAAACCTCCACAACCATTTGCCAAGAAGTCCCCGTCGAAGATGCTTAGGTCTCTAAGCCTAAGCCACCTTTAGGAAAAGGTTGCTTAACAATGCTCCATTTCACCAAATGATACTTGAAATCATCACCAAAAGAACCCCACAAGAACCTCCTTTAAATGGCTTCCAGATAGTCAGCCACTGAACAAGGAATAGGGAAAAGTGAAAGAAAGTAGGTCATGCTATAGAGGACACTTTTGATGAGAGTCAATCTACCCAGTTTTGTAAGAAACTTGGATTTCCAACTAGAGAGTCCCTTTTCAAACCTCTCAACAACTGGTTCCCAAATGGACTTCTCTTTGAACTTCGCACCAAGAGGAAGACCCATGTACCATGACGGGAGGGAATCTAAACCATAGCTCAAAATCAAGAAAGCAACCATTGTCCACTTCTCCAACTAGTAAAACAGAAGACTTAGACATGTTGACCCTCAAACCAGATACTGCCTGAAACCAAACGAGAATGCAACGAAGATTGATAATTTACTCACACTCGTTGTAACAAAATATGATCGTGTCATCAGCAAACCAAAGATGGTTAATCTCCAAGAGCAACGAATCTGACCATCCCCCCAAAAAACCCACAATCAAACTGACTTGAGAAGCAGTGGATAACATCCTACTCAAACCTCCAAAACAAAATCAAGTTGTTTGATTCTCATTGTTCCAGCAAGTGAAGATTTCTGTTACTTTTCTTTCCCCACTAAGAGGTAGAGCTCCCCTAATTTCTTATTTGAATTCAATAATTTGGACCAAATAGACATGTATGACGGCAGTGTCCAACATAGCCCCACCAGCCACCATCAACACCATATGACCAACATCTCCAGCCTGCCCCTTCCTCAGCAGTACCTTCAGTACCTCCCCCTCCCTTAACATATATATGTAGTCTGGGCCTAACCGACACCATCATCAAGAAGCCCAGCAAACATAGATCCAAAGTAGGCTCAAAAACCTCATTTTTTCAAGCGGAATCACTGGCCATTGCATAAATGGTAGATACAAAGCCCAAAACTTTCTCTAGGAAGTAACCCGCAAAAACAAGAGGTCTTAAATCTTAATCAAAGTAAAATCTACCACGTTTTACAATACTATATATCACCCTCTTGGTTCCGAAGATAAGGCTATCTATATTGGGATCACCCTCAAACATTGCTTAGTATCCAAACCTGGTGCTGATGTCATTTTTGCTGTAAAGTACACACCGTAAAAAAACATTGTCCATGCTCCCCCCCATGTTGTTGCATCAACAGTGCAGACAAGGAAGGAATTCAAAAGCAAGGTAGACGCCAAAAAATATTACTCATGCTACTCTAGATCTAGGGCATGTTCATTTTCATCATGTTGAACCTGCTACATGCTCCAACCCCCTCTCAAAAATGCTCTCAATATGCTCCTCCCTACTTGAGCAGCTCCAACCCGCTCCAACTCACTTCAACACACCGACAACTCCTCCAAAATGCTAAAAACTAATAGGCACCAGGCCTTCGGGGGCTAGTTTGGGATGTCTAAGTCTTGGGACTTTGGTGGCTCAAACCACCATGGTCCAAGGACAAAAACCCCTTTCAAAAAACTGTAAAAGAGATCGGAATGGTGACAACATGTGAGGGTTTACATATTGAGCGGAAGGGAAGATGAGAAGATGCAACACATAAGGGGCAGTTGTGGTGCTGGAAAGTTAGGGTTCTGTAGTGAGCTTAAGAAGGCCAGTAAATAGAAGGAGATCGTGGTTGAGATGGGGAAATGAGTTTATAAAGGTGATGGTGAAGAAGATAAGAAGATAGTGGAACGCTAAGGCCAATTGTGATACCCAATAACTGAAATGATAAATAAAGGAAGGAAAGCCAAAATCAAGAACATAGGCAATATTACAATAGAAATCTAGTATACTTTGCTACTTTTATTTAATAGAGTATTTTAATAAGATTAAGTTTCCTAGTCTACTTTGGATACATTTAGGTAAATTTTTACCTTGTTTTCCAGGTCTTAAGAGTCTTATAAATAGATTACATGACTTCGGTTGTTATACCCTTTGATTAGTATTGATAATCGCTAACTGAGTCCGCATATTCAAGATAACTATCCATCTCTTGGTCCTCTTTCTCTTCTCTCCTTCCACAAACCCTTCTCTGCCTTTCTTTTCCTCTAGACTATGTAAATTTGATATTAAAGAATTCCCATTCTAATCACACAAATTCCATATTTTTACTGGCCATACACGTCTTGGACATGTAATTGCATGGATAGGACATAGGATATGTGTCACACATGTATCCAAGATTTAAGCAGCGAGCACTGGCAACAGTGAGGGGAAAGAGGGAATATATGGTCCTTTTCCTTCTTCCTTCCTTATTGTTGGATAATTGTTTACTATTTACCAATTTGATAAGTGGTTAACATTTTCTTCTCTAACGAATCTTTTATTCTTCTATGATTAGTAAGTTACGTATTAGTAATCTTTTATATAGTGACTATTGCTTGGAAGTGGATATCGTTTTTGGACTTAATTTTTAGATAATAAAAAATTCTAAACGACTAATTTGAAATAACAACTTCCAGATCTAAAATAAGGAGTCCTTGTAGCCTTGCCGGAATTCCAAATAGTATCCCCGCATCCTAAATTTTGAGGACTATGGGTTCCATACCATTGAACCATTACCGTTGTCGACACTCTATATCCAAGTCCATGTAACATAGATGGCGGCAATGGTGCTATGTAACGAGAATTTATGCCGGCGAGGTTGAGAGAAGGTGGTGGAGAACTGAAAGCGATCGGGAGGGAGGGGTGGGGTAATGAAGGAACATGATGGAGTTGGCAGATTTGACATTTCTGGTGGTGAGGGTAAAAAAGAGATGGCTGGCAAGGGGCGGAAGAATGGGGATTTTTATTGAGTTTTTCAAGCAAACATCCGAAAAGATTTATGCTCTTTACTTTTGAACCAAACACCTTAAATTCCTTTTGCTCATTCCTTCTCACTTGTTCCCTTCTTAAATTTCTATTCCTTCCTCTCACTTGAACCGAAAACCCTATTATATTTAGATTTTAGAAGCAATAATAACTGCCATTTGATTACTTTTTTCACTCTAGTTTTTATAACTAACCATCACAACCACATGAAAAAGGAGAGGTCCCTCTTAAGGACACATCCAGTCAAAGAAAGATATCTCAGCAAACACCAGAGACTTTGATATTGTTTGTCAATTGGTAAGGTAAACCAAATGATGCTTGGTTTTAACAAAGAAAGGATAACTACAAACTCATTTTCCTTCTCAACAGACAACAGCATCAAGAGAAGTTAAAAGCATACAGATACATATTATGTTAATGTAAAAAGATATGGCATACCACATTCCGTTCATATATCAAGCGTAAGGCATCCCCAGCACTGATTGAATTGTGAGACTCAATAGTCGTCACTGTCATATGTGGCTGCTTACGCCATTGGGAATTCTCCAAGTACTTGATTACTTGCTTTGAATGAGCACAACAAAACACGAAAACTTCGTCAACACCAGCTGATTCAAGCCATGCCAGTGAGTACTCGATCATAGGAATGCCAACCAGTGGTAGGAGCACCTTTAAAAGCAGCAAAGTTTGTAAGGAATGGTGTTAAGACATTTGGCAAATGAAAAAAGTGAATCATCCCTCCAGCGCTATCACTATCCCACCTAAGCCCACATCCAAGCAGCAGCAGCATCACAAGGACATTGTACAGCACTGAAAAAATCATCACTACGACATTACAAGCAATGGGTATGTAATACATGCTCTCCCCCCCCCCCAAAAAAAATAAATGCATAGCTTATATCTTATATTACTAAATGCAATTACTTCTCCAACATAGTTCGAACTAATCCGCTAATCACACTACCCCCCCGGGGGGGGGGGGGCATCAGATGTTAGAGCAATAAGGAAGGGGGTGCTTTTTATGAAAGCAGCAATGCCAAATTGGCTCTTTTCTCGGCTACCAGTCAATGGAGCACAAAAAGCAACTAGTGAAAGAAACGCGATGTTTTTGATTCAATGAAAACAAAATTGAAGAATAAAGAGAAGAATAACCTTAGGGCGTTCAAGAGTGATGGGTCTGAATTTGGTGTTGAAGCTATCGGCAAGGATAATAGCTTGAAGGGGGACATGGGCAAGCTCCTCTGCTTCTTCCGAAGCTTTGCCCCCTTTCTTCTGCACCATCGTCCTCTTCTTCTTCTCCTCCTCCTCCTCCTCCTCCTCTCACTATCTCTCCCTCTCTAACCCTAGCGAAGCCAGAAATTTCGAAGAAAGGTGACCAAATTAATAGCACATAATATAAAATTCAACAATAGTCATAAACTAAAATTAAATAATTGTTACATTACATCTAATCTAATTATCCTCGGCGAGACCTGTTATTTTGAAAGAGAATGATTGCATTTGCATGCCTTGTGTCCTACAGCTTTGGTGATGCTTGTTTGGTTCTTTCTTCCATAGACATTAAATCAGATGTTTTACTGTGTTGTGACAACCAAACCATCACTAACTGATCTCTTCCAAAATTAGAAGTAAGAACCAAACTAATCTCTTTCAAGATTGTACCATCAGTGTTTCTATCTGTGCTCCACTTCCTAAAATGATTTCATTGTAACTTCCAAACATGACCAGCTTCATCATCCCTAAATTGCAGTTCTGTCTACTGTGTGGATATTCTACTGTGTAGGGCTATTCATCAGTCCAAGACAAGACCGGACCGGACCGGCCCGGCCCGGCCTGGACCGAAGGCCAATTAATATCAAATTTGTGGACCAAGGACCGGACCGACTTTGGACCGGTCTCCAAGGCCCAAATTTAAATGAATTATTCAAATAAACAATGGGCTACTGTTCACTTCAATTCAAATAATGAGCTGCTACTAATTGCCTGTAGTAAAGTAATCCTGAATTGCTTGTACTTGTAGTAAGCCTAAACACTGTAACCCACATTAATGAAAGAAAAATCAAATTACCTTGAGTCCACACCAAATATTAGTTACTCCAATTTAAGCTTTGGATATATTTGTCTTAAACATTGACTTCATATTAAACATCATTAGAGTTCCTATTTCGATAAATGTTCCACAATCATATTCGCACCTTAGAAAGGTAAACATGCTCACTAGTTGTAATAAACTCAGTCATAACATCAAAGCAAAATATGTAATCTACCACCTCAAAGCAACAAAAATTGATCTTAAGGATGAACCCAAGTCTAAACAACAGACTGCCAAAATCCATCATTTCATCAAGAAGCTCATACTTCAAAACATCTAAAAATGTCAATATTCACAACCAAGTCTATAGCATTTGATTAGTGTGATGACACTGTTTCTAAAAGTACACAGTTTATACCTAATTACCTACCACCACAACAAAGTTATCCCTGAGTGACTCTTCTTCCAATTCGTCAAAACAATGTAAAAAGATTCATTCAAGCGAAGGATTTTCCATTGATAAAGACCTTCAAGGCATGATCTTTACAATCCTGCAATTAATTGAATTGCATATTATATTTGTAATTGCGAGTAATTATAATTTGTTAGTGGATCAAGCGGTAGCCAATAGGATGGAAAGGTGCCCTACCGCATTAGTTGTTTGTTGAATAATGATAACAGGATGCCACTATCAGGTTTACATAAAGACTTTGCAACAACGATTAGCAACGACTATTACACCACTTTGTTCACTGTATACTAACCGATGTTTCAGAATTACAAAAGAGAAGACCAGTGCAGTACACCCGTAAGATCACTAGATAAACTAGATGTCAAGAACAATGCAATAAAACAGAGAAGGAGAGAGAGAATACAGAGCCAGTCGTTGACAGCTGAGTTTCAGCCCATTCAGTGAAATCTGGTGGCCAGAGACTCGGAAGTCAGTGCGTCAGGACTGGGAAGCGATGAGGGGCGAGGGCTGCTGGGTTGGAGAGGGATGAGGGAGCGTGGGCGGCTGAGGGCCTAAGGGCTGCCGAGAGGAACAGAGTATGCGAGAGGAAGGGAGGTTGTAGTGAGTTTCATCTGTCGAGAGGAGGGGCAGTGAGCAGGCGATTGAAGCGAATAAAGCGACGGGGCAAATCTGAAATTGAAAAGTGGAAACTCAATCTCAAAATTTCATTCCCTAACTTTAATCGGTCCACGGGTGGTCTGCCGGTCCCCCGGTCCAGACTTGGACAGGACCGAAGACCGAAACTAGAAAAAGCCAGGATTGACGACCGGACCAATCTAGCACAGTCTGATCCAGTCCAGACCGGTTTTCAGTCTGGTCCGGGTTTGGACCAAATAATGAATAGCCCTACTACTGTGAATTGCTTCTTTCTTCAACTATAGTACCATAATTTAGACTTGAGTACTTGACTTATGAATCCTGTGCAAGATCTTGATATGAGACATCGTGAATAAATGTGACTGATTTATATCCAATCTGTCTGCATACTGCTTACTAATTTACGGTATGTCACCAACCTACTAATCATCTCCTTTTCATCAACATTAGCATCTGTTAATGTTGACTTGATGGAACCGCCCCTTCCCTCACAAATTTCTTAAAGATCTATCTGAGGTATACTTTGGAGATATTAAGGAGAGCTTAGACGGGAAGGGAGACATCCAAATATTAGAATTTTTGGAGGGAGGCTTGCTGCTTTCGTAGTTACGCACTGGCCTTTAAGATGGTTTGCATATTCTAAGAGATGTCTACATTGTCATACTCGTGCGCTTCTTCGTTTTATACCATTTTCTTCAAAGGATTGTCGCTGGAGTTATCATGTGATGCATTCCGGCAATTTCTAGTGTGTTGTATCTTTTAATGCCTGTGATTTCAACCCATACACGGGAATCTGCCAAAGCATTTACAGACTAAATCACTATGGCGAATCCAGACTCTACACTGGTCCTTGTGCTTGCAATGATATGGTCAGTGACAAAGATCACTTTGGTTTTGCAAAGTAACTTTTTATCAGATTCTTCTCGTTTTCCAAACTTACACTGAAGATTCAATACCTAGAACTCAGGACTATGCAGCCAGTTTATGACTATTGGCAAATAAACTCACAAATCAAATAATAAAAGCAAATTAATCTACAAATTGAAGAATTAACGTAGAATTGAAATTAAACCTATTAATTGAACAAATTTGAAATTGAAATTGGCAAGTAAACTCACAAATCAAACAATAAAGCAAATTAATCTCTAAATTGAAGAATCAAGTAACAAATTGAAGTCAACTAAAGCATTTAAACTAGTATTAGTAAAAGAATAGCTCACAAATTTGAAGAGGGGATGTGGGTCGTGGAGGCAGAGAACGCCGCCAGTGGGTGGGGCAGCGAGCAGTGTAAGGACTGAGCAACAGAAGGATTAAGGGTTTCTGAGTGCGGGCCGCGTGCGGGTTGGGGTTTGGAAGCCACGACGAGGGAGAGGGGATGGGTAGTTCTAAAGGCAAAATTTTTAAAAAAAAACAACAAACATGTGTAAGATGGGGTTCGAACTCGCGTTCTCAAGGAGCTAGAAGCAAAAATGTCAACCCGCCGGCCAAAGGCCAACTTCATGGAACCATATGACTTGCCCCGGTCATTACTTCCTCTAATTGTTGTATTCATGTTTCCGTGCAATGCAACAATCCAAAGAAAAAAGATTTAAGGAAGCGAAGGATTTAGTCAAATGGAATACTTAGGGTGGATTCTTAATAATATTCTGCAATTTTATTACTAAAAAATAACATTGATTTTTTTTTTGGGGGGGGGGACTTGGACGATGCTTGTTATTCAAATAGAGAAGTTATCTATCAGTTCATAAGAATTAACTTTTATAGGTACAACTCCTACCCAAACTCGCTCTTCCCATAAGGCAAATCTGAGCTAAAACGTGTGCAACTATGTTTCCTTCCCTTCTTACATTAGTCCAAACACAATCACAAAATCACTACTGCTAATTAAAAAATCCTCTAAAATTAAGTCAAAATTACTGAGAAAAATATACGGAGTATCATGTCTTGTCATCAACTCCGCACAATCAAATTTAAAGACAATGCTACCAAAGCCTAACCTCCTTGTCAACCGGACGCCTATGAAGTCGATATTCCTTCTGCCACCTCCGTAGTTCAGCAAGCACTCAACCATGTAACTCCAGCCTCCAGTACATCCCATTTCTTGTGATCTTGTCCCCAATCACCACGCCTATGCTCACTCATCCACCTTCAGTATTGACCACATCCACATTGACTTCCATCATCTTCAGTACTGGCTGTTGCCAAAATTTTAGCCACACCATATCATTACACCACCCCAGTTTTCCCGATTTAGCCCAACAGTGACTGAATCCTTCGTGCTTTTTAAAGCTCTTTTTCTATGATTCGCTTCATATAAGCCTCTTCTTTTGAAAGGCTTCTTTGTTCCTGACAAATCAGATGCTTCATAACAAATAAATACTCTATTGGAACTAATCTTTGTTGAGTGAGTTTCATTGTTGAAACAAAATTGTTTGAAGTATTCACAATCTTCACCCAATCTTCTCACTTGAAGGCCAAGATCATTTGATCACTTAACACGAGGAAAGAGAATGTTGCATTATTCCAAATTATTCGTACACCTTTGACATCCATCGCCTTCCATCGCATGGCTTCTAGTTTGTAAAATCCCATAGCCGCATTTTTACAAAAAGGGCATGACCTTGTGAGTGGTTGATGAAGATCATATCAAAGGCCATGCAACATCTTTCAACTTAACAAAAGCTCTAACTAAATAGGTCATCCTAAACTGAAAATTTGCTGTCTTTTGTAAGTGTACCGCCCCCAATTTCTAATGTCTGATTATTCTAATGTCTTTTGATGAGCCCCCAATTTCTAATGTCTTTTGAAAATTTCTAATGTCTTTTGTAAGAGTGTAGCGCCCCCAATTTCTAATGTCTTTTGATGAGCCAGGTAACTGAGTGGGTAACACAGTGATACGGATAGATTCACTTAGCTTACGGGACGGCAGTAATGCCTCCAAACAAAAGACTTCCGCATCAACATATATTTCTTTTTAATCTTATTCAAATATGCATTACCATCCGAGTCCAAAACCCTCACACACCACACTCTTCCTAATTCCTCCAATTCACAACTCAATCCAAACATCCACAATAATCCAAGAAATTTACAAATAAAGACTCATTAGTGTTAATTACACCATTCACTACAAAAATTCAGATACAAAACATCAAAACACAAACTATGAAAAGTTAGGGTTCACACCTTCTGAGCAAGATAAATCGGGAGAGACAAGAGTGGGCGATTGTGGGCTTGTTTGGTGGCGGGTGATGGTTACCGGCGGTCGTCCAGATGCGTCGGCCGGCTGGGTGGCGCGAGCTGGAGCAGAGAGAGAGAGAGAGAGAGAGGGGAAGGGGCGATTTGCAGAACAGGGGAGGGGGGTCGGGTCTGGGAGTCAGGGGGTTTGGGGTTCTTCTCTTGTGTGTTTTAATTTGGGCTGCTTAATGGTGTTGTGTGTTTTGGGAGGGAGAAAGAAATAAGCTAACCTTATGAATCGGAGTTACTATTTACTAACATAATATGCATATGTGGTTTTATTTTATTAATGAATAATTTTATGATTGGGACTCGACTTGAACACGAAATCAAGTTTATGACGCCGTTGTATATTGTATTGAAATCAAAAGTTTAAAGTATAACGACAATTCCCAATGATGTGGCTAGTTAAAGAGGAAAACAATAACCATAATAATAACGATAACAATAATTATGATAAAATAGCCACAATTCTAACAATAATAATAATAGTAATAATAATTAATAATGTCGTTAACATTAATAGTGCAATGAAATAACGATAGTAACAAGCTTGTAATAATAATTCAACTACAAATGGTAATAACATTGTTATTAATAAGCACACAACGAGTCATACCCATTGCACTTTTATAACATTCATTAAACAAACGTTGACATAAAGGAGAGGAACAAAAACAAAATAAAATAGAACCAAATTAAGTTAAAAATAATTGTTCTGCTAATAATAAAAAGAGAAGTCGAGTGAATTTAAATTGTTCATTAAGTCAAGAAATATAATAAAATTTCTTAATCTTACATTAATTGAGAAAATGACATGTTTGAAGTAGAAGGGAAGCCAGCTCAGTCGCTTCAAGCTGTCAGCAAACGATTTTCACTAAAACGGATAGAGACTTTCAAAGACCAAGTGCGTACATTGTCTGTGCTATTCAAAAACTCACATGTTTCTCAAATTATACAAAAACAATATAATATTCACATAATGAATCAGTTTACGCAATGTTTTGTCATCTAAGCAAGTGTGCCATATCAATTATCAATCATCAGGGCTTACACCCTTCAATTTACCCGCTCCGTTGCAACTCAAGCTTTTCGATCGGCCTGGAAGGTGTACACCCATCTTAAGATCACTGTAGGAGTCAACAGGGGTCCACTTCCAGATAATAATTGGGAAATCAACTTTACTGGCACATTCTCTCTCTCTCCTGTTTGCAAAACAATATGATTTGAAATGCGGACGATCAACTAATTAAACTCAAAGCTTATTTTACTGCATAGGGATGTACATGCTGAGTTTCGGCTCATGTTTCGAATGTTTTTGTATTTTCTGTTTTAGGTAAGGGATCAGTGAACAATCCTTATTCTGACAAACCAGAGGGTAGCAAAAAGTGAAAGAGAGTTACAATTCCTTTTGCTGAGGATGCGCTAGCCAAGCACTCACAGTGATTTATAGGCTTTTGCTGAGGATGCGCTAGCCAAGCACTCACAGTGAATTATAGGCTAACACCCCTAAAAACCTTATGGTTGTATGTTCTTTTGGACGTTGTGTTTGCTAGTATTTGGAAATCATACATTGAGTTCTCAGGTGTATCATAAATTGCATAAATGGTTGAATGTATGTTATTTCAAGTAGTTGTGAGCCAAGTGATTAAGTGGGTAATACAGTGATACATGTAGATTCAGTTAACCTGGTTCCGTTACGGAACGACGGTAATACCTCCAAACAAAAGACTTCCGCTATCGATCAATAGTAAATAAGTCATTAAGTTAAAATAATCAGGCATTAGGGATTGGGGGCATTACAGTAAGGCATCAAGTCGGCCAGTCAAGTAGTAATGTTTCTCAAGGAGAATACCAAGAATAAGGGCTTTGTTCCTTTCAAACCCCTGGCAACATTAAGGTCCACCACTGTAACGGCCCGAACCTAACATTCATCCTGATTATCTTGTATCATGTAAACTACAAATTAAGCAAGTTGGGCATCCTATTTCAATTCAACATTTTTTATATATATTTGTATATATATTTGTGCATTGCAGGTGAAAACGACGATGTGGCCTCAAACAGGACTTTATTATATTCTTAAGTAATCCTTTCAAATGTTAAATAAACGTTTTCTTGAAGAACCACTAATTTGAAAAACGATAACGATAATAAGAATACCGTACGGGTAAAATGGTAAGAGATAAACATTATTTATGAAACGAATGTGATATTAATTAAAATAAAGATATTTATGCCCTAAAGAAGGTGCAACTTTCAGTTATTAATTTAACCAAATACTAATTCAATTGTATGTATTTAGGTATATTGACATAGAGATGTATGTAATAATGGGGGGGGGAAAAAGATGAACCGACTTAAATTAAACAAAACCACCCAAATAAATCATTTAATCCCAAACACTCAAACCTCCTCATCTCTCACTCTGCTCTCTGCCTCACCCACACCCCGACACCCCCCTCCCCTGCTGTGCCCATTACCCGGCCCCCACTCGCCGTCCGTTCGCTGTCGAGCACGGTCGGCCACCGCCCATGAACAACCTCCAATCGTCCACCACGCCCAACCGACCCCACTGTCGCATCCCTCTCCGGTGCTCAACCCTCCTCAGTTGCGACCCACATACCTTGTTGTCGTCTGTTCCGCCGTCCGCCACTGTCGTTAGCTTCGCCGGTCACCGGCGTGTCGCCAGCCACCCCCACCTCCATCTCCAACTTCTTGTTCTAGCTCAAAGTTGGAATTAAAAGGTAAACTCTAACCTAGTTTAGTTGATTTCTTGGGTTGTTTGAGATTGAATTTATGTGTTAAATAATGTAATTAGCAGTGATACCTAGCTATTTGTAACTTTCTGATTTTGTTATGGACCTTTGAGACTGGATTATTGTTCGGGGGAGATTGGCAGAGAGTTGGGAGTGAGAGGTTGTGAGTTTATTTGGGTTCTAATCTGTTTGTTATAATTCATTGAATTTTACATCAATTTTGGGGACTGATTGAGTCAAATTTCTAAGTTACATGTTATTTGGTTACGTTGCGAAAATTTATCAAGTTGGGGATTTTTTGGCGATATTGGGTTATCACTTGTAATGCAAATTTCTGAAATCTGGAATTGTTTGGTTAGGTTGTGAATTTACAGCTTGATGATTATTTATAACTGTGAAAGATTAAGTGAAAGAGTTAGTGAAACCAATTTTAACTGGTTGGGGAATTATATTGCATGGCCATGAATTTATCGAATAGGTGGTAATTGACGAAGAAGAACATGAAGGCCTTATGGCTTAGGTTGGTTATGCTATGTATGCTATATTCAAAGGAAATCAAAGGAGGATGCATGTTGGGTAAATGTTCACGTATGCTATGTTGAGTAAATGAATGTAGCCTAATTTCATATTGAATGAATGTTGGAGTCATGCGCTTGATGGGTTGGAGTTTATGCCCTAATTTAGGTTCTAATCAACTCTTGCTTATTTAATGATGTGCGTAATTAGTTAGCAAGTATTGACTAGATATGTGATGCCATGAAGGTAATGGGTTAAAGTTCTATGGTTGTGCTTTAGATAAAGTACGAGTTTGAGTGAGGTGGAGTTGATGAGGTTAAATGCGTTACAAAGAGGATAATTGAGGGAAATTATACGAGTTCGGTGCTAGAATGTTGTAAGATGGGGGTGTGCTATTGACATAAAGTCAGTGATATAAGGTTCGATGTTTGGGGTAAAGAACAAAGCTGAGCTAAGTTGATCCCAATGAATCTCTGGATGCAATTGACCAAAACCAAAACAATAACAGCGGTTCGGTGAAAGGAACCTATAACTGTAGTAATAATAACGATGTCAATTGTGATTATAAAAATTTATAAAAATAATACTAATACTAATAATACTAATAATAATAATAATAATAATAATAATAATAATAATAATAATAATAATAATAATAATATAATGATGATGATGATGATGATGATGATGATAATAATAATAATAACAATGTCAATTGTGATTATAAACATATTGTTAACGATGATTTATAATGGCCTTAAGGCAAAGCGTGCAACAGAATAACAATAGCAACAAACTTATATTCATAATTTAAATAATAATAATAGTAGTGACATTATTATTATTAAACCCATAGCTAATTTAAAGGTGTACATTAAGTCGAGAAGATTTAACAAATTTCATAAGCTCGCACTAATTGGAAAAATGACATTGAAGTATAAGTGATGCCACCTCGGTCGTTTCAGGCTACCCACAAACAATTTTCACTTAAGCAGGAGAGAGGCTTTCAAAGATCAGGTACGTACATTGCCTGTGCTCTTCAAAAACTCACATATTTCTCAAGTATAAAAAAATCAATATAATGTTCATTTAATGAATCAATTTATGCAAAGTTTTGTCACCTAAATAAGTGGCCCCGACAATTATCAATCTTCAGGGCTTATGCCCTTCAATTTATCAGCGCGGCTGCAACTCAGGCTCTCCGATCGGCTTGGGAGGTATGCACCTATCTCAAGATCGCAACAGACGTCAACAAGGGGTCCACTTCCAGATTACAATTGGCAAATCAGTTTTTACTTGCACATTCTCTCTCTCCTGACTTCAAAACAAAATGTTTGAAATGCGGGCGGCTAACTATTTACATACAAAACTTGTTTTACAGCATAGGAATATACGTGCTGAGTTTTGGCTCATTATTCGAATGTTTTCATGTTTTCTATTTTAGGTAAAGGATCGGTGCGCAGTCCTCCTTCTGACAAGTCAGAGGAAAGCGAGAAATGAGTGTGAACTACCATTTGCCGAATGTCAGCTAGCTAGTGCTCACAGTGATTTATAGGCTAACAGTCCTAAAGATCTGCTGGTTGTATATTGTTTTGGACTTAGTAGTATTTGGTAGTTGTACGCTGAGTTAACAGGTGTAACCCTATGTCTTGGATGGTATAAGTGGTTGAAAGTATGTCTAATTACAACATATGTTGTCATACATGTAGATCCAGTTAGTCTTGTTCCGTCAAGGAACGGCGGTAACGCCTCCAATCACAGGACTTCCGCTGCAAATCACTAATCAATAAGGGATTAAGGTAGAATAATCAAATATTAGCAACTGGAGGCGTTACAGTTGTGGTATCAGAGCCAGGTTAGCGAATCACCGTGAGCAGTAGGATGTTTAGGGGTTAAGTTGTGAGGATACGGACATAGATGTGATATTTTGTTTGCGTAAGGTGTATATATGAGGGGTATTTGCAGGCTAACCTAACTAGGAGCAGTGAAGTAGTTCGCTTTCCTCTTCTTGAGTTGAGTTAAATTGAGCCTTAGTTTTGTATAGTTACTGCTTTATCGTAATGTCATACAGATTTAGGTGATAAACCTTGTTTGTGTGATTCAGTATGTCAGAATCTGCAAACAACGATCAAAGTAACCAGAAAGGTGAATCTCAGAATTCGGGAAATCAGGTAAATAAGAATTCCCAACAAAACCTTAGTGAAGACCCAACTGTGGCCTTAGAAGCGTCTAGTAGTGTGAAGGTTCCGAAATACTGGAAAAACTTAGTAACTGAGTTAATGAAAAGGATCCCTGCTGCACCCTTAGGGTCTCAGGTACTTCTAGAACACCCCCAAGGTCAGATAAGCTGGCGGATAGGGTAGTCCGATGCAACCCTAAGGTCTATGACGGAAATCTAGACCCTGTAGAATTGGAAGATTGGATTAGGGGAATGGAAAATATATTTGTAGTGGTTGAGATACTTGAAGAGAAAAGATAAATATAGGGACCTTCTATTTAACCGGTGAGGCAGACATCTGGTGGAGCACGGTAAAAGATAAGCTGCAAGGACCTGAGCTTATATGGACTAAGTTTCTTGAGGAACTTAGGGCCAAGTTTTATCCAATCACAATCGAACGACAAAAAGAGAAGGAATTCTTGGAGTTGAAGATGAGTGATAGTATGACGGTAATGCAATATGCTCGGAAGTTTACGGAACTAGCAAGATTTGCACCAAATTTTGTGGCATCTGAATGGCTGAAAATGAGGAGGTTTGAGGAAGGGTTAGCCTTTTATATTCGAAACCATTTGGCGGGTCAGCCAATTCAAACCTATCAGGAAATGTATGATAGCGCGGCTGAGGTAGAACCAGTGAAAGGAGAATTGAGGGCCCTGAATCCAGGGAATTAGAAGCGGAAATGGGACGATCTACGTCAAGTGAGAGTGTGGCTCAAAAGAAACCCGCTGCTAGCCCTGCTAAGAGTCATCCAGCGGCGTCAACAGAACCTTGTGCCAAGTGTGGGCAGATAAATCATACTACAGTCGAGTGCCGTGTTGGTACTAACAAGTGCATGTGGTGTGGAAGCCCTAACCATTCGATTGTCACTTGCCCTAGAAGACAGAAAGCTGTGGAAAAAGGAGTTGCAAATCCTATACTACCTCCACGTCAGGAAACCCTGCCCTCCAAACCTCCAACGGCAGGACGAGCTTACATAATGAGCAAAACGGAAGCTACAGTCTCTGGTATGGTTGTCACTGAAAATCTCTTTTAAATTCAAAACCATTTGGTGTGTTGTTTAATTCAAGTGTGACATATTCATTTACATCTACCTACTCTGCATTACAATTAACTTTGAAAAAATAAAAAAAACCCCCACACACACACGCACCTGAAGCGCAGGTGAACTATAGGATTAGTTTGCCAAATAAGCAAGTGATAGGATGCCTCGTTCCTTGCAAATGTGTTTCTATTGAAGTTGCTGAGCATGAGTTCCTTGGAAATTTGAACCAGTTTGATATGTTAAGTCGAATATAGTCTTGCGAATAAGCTAGTTGACTGTACATGGGGCAAACATAGATTGTAAGGTCCTTAAGGTGACTCTAAAGAGTCAAGAAGGCCAAGAAATATGTTTCTAGGGGAAAAGACTTAGGAAGGAGTATTCTATAATTTCAATCATGAGGGCAAATGAGTGCTGAAACGAGAGTGCATAAGGTATGCGTATTATGCTACTAAGGTTAAAGAGAAGAGATTTCTGTCGTTGTAAATTGCCCGACGTTTCCCTGAGGAGTTGTCAGGTTCACCTCATCAAAGGCAAATCGATTTCAAAATTGAGTTAATTCATGGTGCAAATCCTATCTCAAGAGCTTCTTATGGAATGGCCCCAACCGAGTTTAAAGAATTGAAAACCTAGTTGAACGAATTGTTACAAAAAGGATTTATCATATCAGGCCAAGTGTGCCACCTTCGGGAGCTCCAGCGTCATGGGTAGTGGAAAAGGATAGAACCGTAAGGTTATACATAGATCATCAGGAGTTAAATAAGATTACCATTAAGGATAAGTACCCTTTTGCCTAGGATAGATGAATTGTTTGATCAATTACAAGGAGCTTGAGCGCTTCCAAAAACTGATTTGAGGACTGTATTGTATACCCTGAGGTAACATCAGTTATATGCAAGACTGGAAAAAGAAAAAAAAATCGAAGTCCTTAAAAAAGAAAGGTGGTTACTGAATAGCCTAGGTCTAACGCGGTGACAGAAGTAAGACGTTTTCTGGGTTAGCAGGATATTAAGGAAGGATATTGGAGGATACGTAGGTAAATGTTGACGTGTAAAAAGGTGAAGGCTAAACATCAGCGCTCTCTAGGCACATTGAGACCTTTAGAAATTCATACTAGGAAGTGGGGTTCAATTTCAATGGATCTCATTATGGGATTACCCATTTCTGCTCCGAAGAAGAACATTGTTTGGGTCATTGAGGAGAGACTCACCAAATCTGCTCACATAATACCAATTCATGACACTTGGGGTATAGAGGGACTAGTACAGTTGCATGATAAGGAAATAGTTCGATTGTATGACATACCAAAGGATATAGTGTCTTGCTTTAAGCCCTTAACATATAGACTCGTCATTTCTTCTATACAAACTTGTTGTCTTACCTAAACTGCCTCATAGTGCCTATTTTATACTCTAATCAGTCAATCCAAATTCGTCTATTGATGTTATTATGCTGATAGCGGTTGGACGATCACCTTGTTGTAACTTCATGACCATTATCTCATTTGCAATACAACGATTGAACCCAAATGTAACTGAATCATCTCTTGCTTTGAAAAAGAGGTCACATGTGCACATATATTAGTGGGATGAGATGTTTTGCATGTTAACTTTAGAGATAACAATGTATTACGACATACTTGGGGTTCATGGGATGCTCTGTATGGCCATATGAGCCAATTATTGTTATTTTTGGAATGTAAACCCCAGCACTCCGGATGTGTGATCTGTTGAGTTGTACTTTTATTTCTTTTCTACTATTGAACCTTATTAGGTGATTTACTCCGGGCGTATGGCCCGTAGAGCTGTGACCTCCGGCATGTAGCCGTTGAGCTTGATTTGGCATCCTTCTATACTTATTTACAATGCAGGGATTTAATATAAGACTTTAAGCCTGGAAAATGGTCAGTTTTTAGGAAAAGCTCTGTCCGTTTTGCCCCAAAATTTAAGAAAATATTAACATTCCAAGCCCTAGAGTTATCGGATGTGACACAAGGATAGACCCCAGTGGGTGCCCTATTAGATTTACCAGCAGAACTTGACCATGTACAAAACATTTTTATAACAACACCAGTACCCATGCCGATTTAGAGTACAATAACAATTTCTGTTCAATTGCAAGTTTCGAGGACGAAACTTAATGTAAGGGGGGGAAGGCTGTAACGGCCCGAACCTAACATTCATCCTGATTACCTTGTATCATGTGAACTACAAATTAAGCAAGTTGGGCGCCCCAGTTCAATTCAGCATTTTTTATATATATTTGTATATATATTTATGCATTGCAGGTTGAAACGACGATGTGACCTCAAACAAGACTTTATTATATTCCTAAGTAATCATTTCAAATGTTAAATAAATGTTTCCTTGAAGAACCACTAATTTGAAAAACGATAACGATAATAAGAATACCGTACGGGTAAAATGGTAAGAGATAAACCTTATTTATGAAATGAATGTGATATTAATTAAAATAAAGATATTTACGCCCTCAAGAAGGCGCAACTTTCAGGTATTAATCTAACCAAATACTAATTCAATTGTATGTGTTTAGGTATATTGACATAGAGATGTATGTAATAATGGGGGGAAAAAAGATGAACCGACTTAAATTAAACAAAACCACCCAAATAAATCATTTAATCCTAAACACTCAAACCTCCTCATCTCTCACTCTACTCTCTGCCTCACCCACAACTCGACACCCCCCTCCCCTGCTGCGCCCATTACCCGACCCCCACTCGCCGTCCGTTCGCCGCCGAGCACGGTCGGCCACCGCCCATCAACAACCTCCAATCGTCCACCACGCCCAACCGACCCCACTGTCGCATCCCTCTCCTGCGGTCAACCCTCCTCGGCTGCGACCCCACAGACCTTGTTGTCGTCTGTTCCGCCGGCCGCCACTGTCGTTAGCTTCGCCGGTCACCGGAGTGTCGCCTACCGTTGCCAGCCACCCCCACCTCCATCTCCATCTTCTTGTTCTAGCTCAAAGTTGGAATTGAAAGGTAAAGCCTAATCTAGCTTAGTTGATTTCTTGGGTTGTTTGAGATTGAATTTATGTGTTAAATAATGTAATTAGCAGTGATACCTAGCTATTTGTAACTTTCTGATTTTGTTATGGACCTTTGAGACTGGATTGTTGTTCGGGGGAGATTGGCAGAGAGTTGGGAGTGAGAGGTTGTGAGTTTATTTGGGTTCTAATCTGTTTGTTATAATTCATTGAATTTTAGATCAATTTTGAGGATTGATTGAGTCAAATGTCTAAATTTCACGTTATTTGGTTACGTTGCGAAAATCAAGTTGGGGATTGTTTGGTGATATTGGGCTATCACTTGTAATGCAAATTTCAGAAATCTGGAATTGTTTGGTTAGGTTGTGAATTTACAGCTTGATGATTATTTATAACTGTGAAAGATTAAGTGAAAGAGTTAGTGAAACCAATTTTAACTGGTTGGGGAATTATATTGCATGGCCATGAATTTATCGAGTAGGCGGTAATTGACGAACAAGAACATGAAGTCCTTATGGCTTAGGTTGGTTATGCTATGTATGCTATATTCAAAGGAAATCAAAGGAGGATGCATGTTGGGTAAATGTTCACGTATGCTATGTTGAGCAAATGAATGTAGCCTAATTTCATATTGAATGAATGTTGGAGTCATGAGCTTAATGGGTTGAAGTTTATGCCCTAGTTTAGGTTCTAATCAACTCTTGCTTATTTAATGATGTGCGTAATTAGTTAGCAAGTATTGACTAGATATGTGATGCCATGAAGGTAATGGGTTAAAGTTCTATGGTTGTGCTTTAAATAAAGTACGAGCTTGAGTGAGGTGGAGCTGATGAGGTTAAATGCATTACAAAAAGGATAATTGAGGGAAATTATGCGAGTTCGGTGCTAGAATATTATAAGATGGGGGTGTGCTATTGACATAAAGTCAGTGATATAAAGTTCAGTGTTTGGGGTAAAGAACAAAGCTAAGCTAAGTTGATTCAAATGCATCTTTGGGATGCAATTGGCCAAAACCAAAACAATAACGGCGGGTCGGTGAAAGGAACCTATAACCGTAGTAATAATAACAATGACAATTGTGATTATAAAAATTTATAAAAATACTACTACTACTACTGCTACTACTACCACCAATAATAATAATAATAATAATAATAATAATAATAATAATAATAATAATAAACATATTGTTAACAATGATTTATAATGGCCTTAAGGCAAAGCGTGCAACAGAATAACGATAGCAACGAACTTATATTCATAATTTAAACAATAATAATAGTAGTGACATTGTTATTATTAAACCCATAGCTAATTTAAAGGTGTACATTAAGTCGAGAAGATTTAACAAATTTCGTAAGCTCGCACTAATTGGAAAAATGACATTGAAGTAGAAGTGAGGCCACCTCGGTCGTTTCAGGCTGCCCACAAACAATTTTCGCTTAAGTAGGAGAGAGGCTTTCAAAGACCAGGTACGTATATTGCCTGTGCTCTTCAAAAACTCACATGTTTCTCAACTATAAAAAAATCAATATAATGTTCATTTAATAAATCAATTTATGCAAAGTTTTGTCACCTAAATAAGTGGTCCCGGCAATTATCAATCTTCAGGGCTTATACCCTTCAATTTACCCATGCGGCTGCAACTCAGGCTCTTCGATCGGCTTGGGAGGTGTGCACCTATCTCAATATCGCAACAGACGTCGACAAGGGGTCCACTTCCAGATTATAATTGGCAAATCAGTTTTTTCTTGCACATTCTCTCTCTCCTAACTTCAAAACAAAATGTTTGAAATGCGGGCGGCCAACTATTTACATACAAAACTTGTTTTACAGTATAGGAATGTACGTGTTGAGTTTTGGTTCATTATTCGAATGTTTTCATGTTTTCTGTTTTAGGTAAAGGATCGGTGCGCAGTCCTCCTTTTGACAAGTCAGAGGAAAGCGAGAAATGAGTGTGAATTACCATTTGCCGAATGTCAGCTAACTAGTACTCACAGTGATTTATAGGCTAACAGTCCTACAGATCTGTTGGTTGTATATCATTTTAGACTTAGTGTTTGCTAGTATTTGGTAGTTGTGCACTGAGTTAATAGGTGTAACCATATGTCTTGGATGGTATAAGTGGTTGAAAGTATATCTAATTACAACATATGTTGTCATGCATGTAGATCCAGTTAGCCTTGTTCTGTCAAGAAACGGCGGTAACGCCTCCAATCACAGGACTTCCGCTGCAAATCACTAATCAATAAGGGATTAAGGTAGAATAATCAAACGTTAGCAACTGGGGGCGTTACAACCACTTTCATATCTTCCAAACCTTGAGCTATGGCATTGTCAACTCTTTTCCATGCTGATCATTAACCCAAACATCTAGCCAAACCCTAACTATAACCATTGCCGTCCCTTCACATCAATCCTTCTTTCAAAAGGGCTCTAGTATTCCAAACATTTCTCCATGCATGACCTTGGACAATACTCAATAATCTAAGAAAAATAAATCCGAGTCTGGAAAATACTTGTCTTTGAGAACTCTAAACATTGATGCATTTGGAAATTCAAATATCCTTGAAGCTTGATTAGCCAAATAAGCATCATTGAAGATCTTTGATCACGTGAAAGTTGAAACCTAGACCTCCAAGCATTTAGGTTGGCACATATCCCCTAACTTGTTCAATGCATATCTTTCTTCCCTATCTTTCTCCCCCATGGCACCCCACCAAAACTTAACCCTCACACTATTCAATTCATGAACATGGCCTCAATGACAATTTAAAATAGCTCATGAGGTAAGTGGGTGTTACTTGTGTCACAACTTTAAAGAGAATCTCATTACTAACTCTAGAGTGTAATTTTTCCCTTCATAGGCACATCTTTTACAACTGCAAATATCTTGTTCTTTGACATACCCACAACCATTAGAACTTCCATGTATTTGCTTGGAGCAGTAACGTGCACCATGTGTAGAATGCTCGCCAACTCTTCTCTGGATTGTCCATAGATTCCCATGCTAAAGTACACCTCAAACTTATTAAATTATGATTCGCATTTTGACCTAATACTTCTTCATATACATTGAATAACTCAAACACCTTCAAGCATTTTTGTCTCGATGCCATTGTAAGTAAGAGGTGTCATATGCAAAAACAAAATGAGAGACTAGATGACATTTCTGGCTAGCCTTTGGACCATGGTTCAGCTTTTTTTCCTAGCCGCTCTGGAAATAAGACTTGAAATAGCCTAAATCACCATCCTCAACAAGGCAACAGTGGTTCTCCTCGTCGGAGACCTTTCGAAGGTTAATACAATGTTAATACAATCAAAAGATTTTCTATTGATCATTATGACATGTCTAGCACTAGATGTATGATCCAATATCTAATCAACCCATTTCATATTAAAGCCTATTTTATTCATCAACCTATTCAAAAGGTCGATTCAACGCGGTCAAAGGTCTTGTTCATGCGCAATTTGATCGTGACAGTCCATTTCTTATTTTTTGATCTAGATTTTATGGTATAGGATAGCTCCAAAGTAATCAAGACATTATCAGTAATGAACCTTCCCATCATATATATACACTCTAATTAGGGGACAATATTTTAGAGATGACGAACTTTAATCTATTGGCCATGATTTTTGAGATAATTTTACAAATGACATGATAGAAACTAATAAGTTTGAAGTCTTTCACATGCTTAGGGCTTGAATTTGGAAACAGGGGCAATGTGGGTATATTTTGTGGAGAAAGACCCATTCACAACCTTTTAGACAAATAAAACAATACTAGAACCCACAACATACTAAAATTTTATCTCGAGGCTTTGTGGGATCCATATGAAAAGGCACCACCTCGATCTCTTCAGCATTAAAGGTGTAGTAAGCATGCAATTCATGCCACTAGTTGGGCACATATGTGTAATGTGCGTGCACGTGTGCATATTCATCTTCTATAATTTTCTAATATATTGTGTTCCATATTCTTTAAAAAATACCCTATTGTTATATGTTCTAGAAATATAATTTGAAACATATGATATAAATAGTTAATATTAATGTCATCAATTAATTCAATAGAAAATCTTCATTTTGATAAACAAAAGAAACTAACCAGAAAATAATAAAGAAAAATGCATTGTATTGGGCGCATACAAAGGAGCAGAACTAGTAGCTTATTGCTCCAACATAAGATGGAATATGTTCCTGTGAAAAAAAGGAACATATATGTCACAAAAAGTACCCCGGGCACATGCAATTTTGGGGGGGAGAGGGGGGGGGGATTAGGCAATACCCATACACATGCAAACAGTTCGGTCAATGAATGTACAGGACTGACATATATTTGGAGCTTGACTAGCCATTAACTAACAAAGTCTATATCATACTCATAAGAGTACATACTCTTACAAATAACATCAACGCCACATATTAAAAGTTGTCTATATAACAAATACATGTTGAAAAAATATATATATGTGACAAGTGGGAGTGCACACTCCCAGATATATGATATATACTACCATCAACTAAAGCTTGAGTTGATTATCATATCAGAAAGACAACATAAGCATCAAATCAATATCATATGTTAGGTGGTGGACTTCTTGATCGAAGTTTATAAAATTAACATTACTATCACACTTTTGTTAGAGGAATGAACATGTTAAACTAGGGAATATAATAGTGTACATCACATAGATATCTAACGTATTGTATTAACAAAATAAGGTAACAAAATTTACCAGAAAAGGCTACCAAGAAATTCAAATAGATGGTTATAACTCTAATGAAATTTTTACATGTTTAAGGATAATTTTAAATGTCGTAAAATGTTTGACATCTTATTATCGGTATTATATATTCTTAATCTTAAGTTACGTGAGTTTGTTACGGAGATCTGCAACTTCCATGAGTGTAATAAAGTTTCATTTAAGGTGATCATATACACTGTGACATCTATACGAAGTCTTAGTTTCACTGACCACATGATGAAGAACTAATAACCAAGGGGTTGTGGCATAGTGGTAGTTCACTTCGTCCCTTAACCAAATGGTCAAGGATTCAATCATTGACCTTTGAGAATGGAGAGCAATTCTTTGCCAGCCCTTTATCCTTAAGTGGAGCTCGCGGGACGAGATGATTAGTTACTATGATCGGCGGTGGATACCTTTGGTTAAACCCAAAAAAAATAAAATGATGAAGGACTAATGAGACTCATCTATGATAATTCATTATAAAAGTGTCTCTTCAGAAGACAAAAGATTGTATTGTATTGATATAAATTATTACATTATATGACTCAAATTATGGTTATTAGACGCCATAAATTCTAAGTTTGGGACTGTTGGATGCCATTAATCCCAACCGGAGAATTGAACGTCAACGCTTCCAACTTTGACCCTATTTACTTTCCTTGCACTACCATCAAGTGATGTGGTGCGACCAAAGCACATGTGGATGGTGGTTTGAATATATAAAAGTCATTTTTTTAAAGTTTTGAATGACACATCAGTGCATGCGCGTGTATGTATGTATGTATGTATGTATGTATGTATGTATGTATGTATGTATGTATCTATATATGTTTGTGTATACATACATACATACATACATATGTGTGTATATATATATATACATATATATACATATTATAGTTGTGAGGATTGGCGCTCGTTCCACGTGGGTGAGTTCGATGGATAAGTTAGCATAAAAACTTGCTTGCAGCTTTGTGAAACTTTTTTTATTATAGTTGTGATTATTCACGAGAAGTTTTTAATTAAATTTAGTTTTTGTATTTGACTGATTAAATTAAGAATTGTTAGAATACTGTGACTTTGATGCAAACAAGAGTAACTAAAGTTGAAATGAAGAAATTGATAAAGAATGCTAATGAATTCAAATGGGAGGCTAGTAAAGGGTAAGTAGTTAAGCTTGAATGGACAATCAAATAGAAAAGTTTGATATGAACAACTAAAAAACCTAGAACTGCAAATGAGAGGCTATAACTGTTGAGCAAGCAACAAATCTCAATCTCAATATGCATCATAAGCTACCTTTCGCGCTTCTTCCTTTTTTATTTAAAAAAAAAAAGAATTTGAGAGGGGGAGATCCCTACAAGGTAATAGCAAGTAAGACGAGAAGGATAATACATAATAAAGTAGTTTATTCACACCTTTTAGATTCAGATTCATTCAACTTAAGTCAAGTGTGTCCTCCTTCGGAAATTACAAGGTTCACCTAATCCTCATAAAATTCGTAGAGTTAAATAGCTAGCTAGTGAGTAAACTATTTACGGACTGGAATTTTAGTTATTAAACTTTTTGAATCAAAATTTTTAATCAGTTAACCTATATAACAGAATATTTTTAATGATACTTTAAAATTTTTATTTTTCTCGTCTTTTAGATGACTATCTATAATATTTTAATATGATTTTCTTACAAGATATTGTTAACTAATATGTGCAATTTACTTTCACTTAATTTTTCACTTTCGTTTCTTGAAAAGGAAAAGAATGTATTGTTATACTAACTAGCTAGAACCAAAACCTCATATTGTTTAAAATCTTCAAACCTTGATTACTATAGAGAACATCTTTATGACACTACCCCTAAAAAGTTTGGGTTGTGGAAATTGGATTAGAAATTCCTCACAAAGACTAATTATTATGTAACTATCCCCCAAAAAAAAGAGGAAAACGTGGATGTGAGGTTATACCTATGCATCATCCTGATGCTAAATAGAAGTTATGTGACAGTTGTACATGGACCTTGTCTTAGCTGAACATGGATTGTCATTATGAACTTTGATTGTATAATTTTGTAAAGGAAAATTACATAATTACAGTAACAAAATCTTTCAAAAAAAAGGTCCATCAAAGTATTAGGGGATAGTTTGATATTGAGGGAAAAAAAAAAAACAAAGATACCAAAGTATAATTGAAGAACAGTCCAGTATATTTTAACGATGTAAGGTTAATTAACTATAACTTTTGATTTAAAAAGTTTAATAACTAAAATTTCAAACCCTAAATAGTTTACAAACTAACTAGTTATTTTACTCAAAATTCATATAATTTAATTTAGAAAAAAATCACGCTAATTAGAAAAAAGAAAAATAGAGAGACAGAGAAGAGGGAAAGAGAGAGAGTATTTAAACTGCTCCCTTTCCCCAAACACAATAAAATTTATCTTTAACATTCTGTTTGGATATTAGAGGGGAAGGGAAGGGGAGGGAAATGGAAGGGAGGGGAGGAAAAATGTATTTATCTTATTTGGATTTGAAGTGGAGGGGAATGTAAGTTAACTATATGTGTTATGTTTGGATTATAAAAGGAAGGGGAGGGAAGGGAAAGGGGAAGGGAAAATTACTATTATTTGTAAAGTATTATAATTAAAATTTTTACATTACTTCCCCTCCCCTCCATTCATCCTCAATTTGGGGGGAGGAATAAAAAATAGATTATGAAGGTTAATGGAAGTGAAAGGTTCTCCCTCTTTTTTTTATCTTTTTTTTTCCTCCCAAATAAGGAAAAGAGGGGTTAATTAACCTCCCTTCTCCCTCCTTCCCATCTCCTAATCCCAATCCAAATACAGGGTAAGGAAATACTACTATCACCCCCAATTGTTAAAAGTAATCAATGAGTCCTTTAAAAAAAAAAAAAAAAAGTTACTCGTCCAACTAATCCTGTGTCTTGACATGAAGATCTATTTTTTTTAGCTGGTAATAAGCATTGTTCTTTGGTTGTTTAATTGTATCCTACCTATATATTGCATAAAAGTCATAAACGAAAGGGTTGCATTGAAAAGCCACCCCCTAAAGTATAATTAACATATTAAATGTTGCTCAAATTTTACCGTTGTTTATAATAATAATACATGTTATGGGATAAATTTTTGATGTATAAAGTTACCAAAATGTCTTTCATTTTACCATTCAGCGAGGATCTATTAACTTAAAATAGCCATCCTTGAAATTAGAGGATTGCCCTTCAAAATAAATTGCCTTATTCCCTTCCAAAGTAATAAGACACACACAGACAGTTCACGATCTGATCGTTTAGGTTGAGAAATATCATTCTATATTTTTGAGTGAATATAATATACTTTTTTTAAAAATAGGTCATGTCTTTCTGGCGTTAAAAAGAAGAAAAAATTGATGCCGATAATCTGAATTATTGGGAGTATCGACACGAATAATTTGACATGAGAAAATTATAGCGAACAATCAGACCTTTGATCATATTTTTTATAAGTAAACTATCAAAAGTTTAAGTAAATTTAACTCGATTGTACTCTGACATAAATTTTTTTCATCAAATTATTTACAAAAATTAAGATAAAAAATTAGATTATTCATTACAAATTTTTCATATTAGATTATTCACATCCATACACCGCATAATTTAAATTATTGGCGTCAGGTTAGAGGGAAACACAGCTATGAAATGAAACTCAAAAGAAGACGAAAAACCAACATAATCATATAAAATACCCAGACAGACACTTGTTAGTCTTCTACTCTCCTTCCTCCCTGCTGCTGCCACCACCGCCCTCCTCCTCCACCATGCCCCTCTCAATAATAGTCCAACCCAGGCCCACCCTCTTCTTCTCTCTTCTTTCTCTCTCATCCCACCCACCTTAGCTACCATCAATGGCGGACTTCGAAGACGGCGGCTGCGGCGGAGGCGGAGGAGGGTTATGCGGCGGACTCATCATCAACTGGGTCCCCAAGCTGATCGACACTCAAATTGACCTCATTGCCGACACCTTCACTTCTCTCACTTCCCCTAACCCTAACCCTAACCCTAATCCTAAACCCACACCCCCACCCCCACCCCCACCCCCACCCCCACCCGACTCGTGCCACCTTCCTGAAATTCTGACCTCCGCCGTGCACCACCTGCTGCGGCGGCTGGCGCACGGCCTCCTAGGTGCGGTGTACACCGGAATGATGCTGGCGCTGGTGATGTCGGCGGCGGTGATTTTGGGGTTTTTGGTGGTAAATTACTGGGTGGAGGAGCCGGTGGTTGTCAAGGAGAAATTGCAGTTTGATTTCACGGATTTTAATCCCCACGCCACGTTTGTGTTTGATGGTGGGGTTGCAGGAGAGAGAAAGAGGAAGCAACAGCTAGCTATGGTTCCTGTTGGCCATACGTTTCATGTCTCTGTTGAGCTCTTGGTCCCTGATTCTGATTATAATCGAGATATTGGGGTGTTTCAGGTAACCTTATTGAATCTCTCTCCCTGATATTTAACCAATTAGTTTTGATGACTCCTGTATTTCGGAAAAGTTTCTGTGTTGCACTCCCCAGTCAATCACAATGTTAATAGGTTCTCAAATTGCATTGACTTTGTTCAATGATGTGAACAATGCTGTGATAACAGATACTATGAGTTGTATTTTTTTCCCCCTCAAAGCGGTCCAAATTGATGTGAAGGTACTATAATGTGGTATTTTCGGGGTACATTGACTTCGCATGAGTTACTAAGGTACTTCTAGAGGTACTAATTGCTCTGTTATTCTCATATTGATGTACTGAAGCTAGTGTCGAATGTCGATATAGGATGAAGCACTACAAACGTGTATGGGGCAAAAGTGTTTATATTGACTTTGTTCATCAAAGTATGGGCTTGCAAAACCATAATGTAATCTTTGGTTAGACGTGAACAACCTTGTAATGCAAACAAGTTTGTAATTGTGTTTTCATTAACTTGTTTGATTGTATAAGAGTATTGCAGTAAAAGAACTATCTTGTAATTATGATTACCACAAACTAAGTAATTATAATTGCATTGCACAGTTAATTGCATTACATCACAATTACATTACATTCAACCAAACATCACATAAGTGTTGTGTTGAACGAAAGATAGTGGTCATCAAGGACTACAAACCGTAGTTTACTTTCACCTCCACTTATTGACTTTGGATTATAGGCGGCGCACATGTATGTAGGGCCATCAAATGTTAACGCGATACGATTACCGACCTGAACCGAACACGAAATTAAATGGGTTTGGGTAAAGATTTTGACCCGTTTAATTAGTTGGGTTAGGTTCAGGTTTAGAATTTTGACACGAAAAAAATACCTATTTAACCTGTTTAATTAAATGAATTAAATAAGTTAATCCGTTTACTCAATTACCATGTGCTTTTCGGGGGGAAATTGTGAAAATATAGGTTTTAATCAAGTTGGTATTTGTTTTTTGATTGTCGTTCTGGTGAATCATAGATAATGGTTGCATTATGATGCTATATTAAAGTCAAAAAATTGATTTATAATGCTCAATAATCATATTTTAGTTAAAATATTAAGCGAGTAAACAGGTAACCGGATAACCTGATAACCTGAACCTGACCCATTTATATTAAACGGGTTAATGGGTAAATTTCAGGTCAGCCCGACAGGTCAAGTTTTTCACCTGTTTAATAAACGAGTTACGTTTAGGTTGAGGATTTTTCAACCCGTTTAAGTTTGATACAAACACGAATTCGACCCGACCTGTTTAACAGCCTTACTATGCATGCTAGTAAGGGGAGTACAATAGAAACAGATTCAGTCATTCTGGGGATCAAATTGATCCAATGCCTTAATCTTCACTACTGATTCGGAACCTCATTGATGATGCGATTGATGTCATTAATGCAGGCAGTCACACTATTATATGATACTAGCCTAGATTGTTCAGTTTGAGTAATTTGTTCCATCGCTTTGTTAACAGATAGTGGCAGAGGTCATATCGAGCAATGGGAAAATAATAGCAGAGTCAAGCCAACCATCAATGCTGATATACCAAAGCCATCCTGTAAGGCTGATGCACACTTTATTGATGGGTTTTCCTCTCCTGCTTGGACTCACACGTGAGACTCAAAAGATCACGGTTCACATGCTCAAGTGCAAGGAGGATAGCCTCATAAGGACTGAGGCCATCAGGATTACACTAATGCCTCGGGCCAGAACTCCTTACGTACCTCAGCTCTACGAGGCCAAGATTCTAGTGCACTCTAGATTGCCTTGGGTGAAGGAGTTGATCCACGATTGGAAGTGGACGTTCTATGTGTGGACTTCTCTTCATATCTACATCATGCTTCTTACACTTATCCTATGCTTCTGTAGGCCCTTGCTGGTTTTCCCAGTGCTAAGGGCTCCCTGTGTTGGTGAGCATCGTCACGAGGAGAGAGGCTCGGCTGTTGAAAGAGAGGACAAGACAGGAGCAAGGATGCCCGAGGAAAGAGAGTTCACAGAAACGCTCAGGAAGTGGCAGCAGTACAGAAGGAAGAGGAAGGCCGAGCTGTTGAGCAAGTGTAGTGCTTTCATGGAGAATGTTAGCTTGACGTCCGCCTCAAGTTGTACCATGACCACAAGTTATACCATGACCAAAGATACGGGTCCGGGCCTGGAAGAGGTTGGTGACTCGGAATCGGTTAGTCTGGATAGTTGAAATAATACTGGTACAGTTTACAGCTTATGTGTTTCGTCCCCGGAAGGGGAAATGACGTATTATATGCTTAGTAGGTGTAGAGTAAGGTAGTGGTGTTGGTCAGGATGATTGTGCAGCTTCAAGCAGTCAATTATGCTGTGAAATCCTAGTGAACGTGGGGTTTGGAGGTAGAATAAACGGAAATAAGCCTCCATATGCATATGCTTTTCAGCTAATGTGGGTTTTTTTCTTCTTCTCCATTTATTTGTGGTGTTTTAAGATCTTTTTGTTCTGAAACACAGAATTAAGCATACCATAGTTCGGAACGGTCTTTGTTAGGTGATTCAAAAGACAATCTTTTTATTCTCTTACCCGAAACGGGAGCAAAATAATGCGAAGTTGTGTATCGGTCAAATATCAGGTATAACGTTACATAAGCCATTATAAAGAAAGCACAGAAGAAAGCATTTGTGGGGCATTAATATCTTTGATTTCCTTAGGGTGCAACACTGTTATTTGCAGTTCAAGTAGGTGGATGTAGCTTGTGGCTTGTCTAGGTTTAAAAACAATTTCACACTAATTAAAGTCAATTACAGATAACTTCATATGCGTAAGGTTTATTTATTTCAAAAAGACACATATAAAGTCCGCACTAGAAAAATGAAGCATAGTATATCTTTTTTTTTTTTAAAATAAAGAAAACCACAAATAATTTTGATGGTTGATATTAATTGTATAGTGTATTCTATATACATGTATATAAACACAAGTCGATAGAATTACTGAATTACATATATTTATGTTATTAATAAAAGCAAAATGTCAAAATTAAACATATTAATTCTTTCATACACAAATACTTCACATCAATAACTTTTACAAATCTACTTACCTTAAAAGGTACTAAGCTAATCACAAAAAAAAGGCAACAAATAAAATTTAAAAGAAAATACAAAGTTCCCCCTTTTTAGATTTCAATCTAAAGCCACCTGTTTTTTTTTTTTTTTGAATCACAAGGCCACCTGATGCTGAATTTTTTTTTAAAAAAAAAACTAACCAAAGTACTGTAAAAATTTAAAAAATAAGACAAATCTTTATATAATAAATGTAAAGATGTATAAGAGGTTAAGAAAACTTCCTTCTTCCAATTTTAAAATATCAAGTAATAGTGCTTATGAGCCGTTGATCATTCTGCCAGATAAATCTTAGTCATTGAGGTGCTGAGTACATTAGATCTCAGGTTCGAGTCTCCCTCCCCTTATTGTATTGTACTGCCTTCCTGGCTCATTTAAAACCAAAAAAAATAATATATATGTCTTACCCTTTAGATTATTTTTAGTTTTTTTGAGGGGAAAAAAATCCAATCTCATGCTTGCCTTAACATCACAACTCCCGTAACCCCCTTTCTTCAGTTTAAATGTCGTTGCATCACCTATAACTCTTTTTTATATCATCAATTTTCATAGGCCAATAGGTCATACAGTTAAATTTTTTTTAAAAAAAGATCACCCGATAAATTATACATAAAGTTGAAAATGTTAACATTTTTAGAAATAAATATTGTTGGCAGACAAAATTATAAAAACAAACCATATTCAGCATTGAAAACATCAACAACAATTTTTATGCATATATTAGAAAGATAATAATGGGGTTCATTCATAAAAAGAATAAGTAACTATGTTTAAATTATTTTGTGGAGGATAGAAAACTTTAGCTATATTTACAAGTTATATCTATGAATCCTAATAATAAAAAGTAAAATAATTTATAAGTAGTATATATAGCAAAAATTAGAAGATATGTTTTATTTGTTTGAAGTTCACTGCTATATTCTAAATGATGATTTTAATTAGTTTTAATATTTAAATATTAAGATTAATTATTTGTAATACAAGATATGACTTACTTTTATTATTCAACTCATAACTCCTTTCTTTTTGACAATAACATAGGATTGTTTTCCTATTAAAAAAAGAAGAAAAAGAGATAATTAATTTTAAATATTTTATTTCTAGAGAAGAGAAAATAA
Organism: Carnegiea gigantea; assembly: GCA_029747015.1. Taxonomy (NCBI): domain Eukaryota; kingdom Viridiplantae; phylum Streptophyta; class Magnoliopsida; order Caryophyllales; family Cactaceae; genus Carnegiea; species Carnegiea gigantea. The sequence continues at coordinate 112,394 of JAKOGI010001198.1, forward strand.
TAGCTATCTATAGTGCTTATTCTGTGAATTTTTATAATAAAAATAACTAAAACATATCACATGAAGATTACGTAATTAATTCATTATATAAAGATATCTATGAATCCTAATAATAAAACGTAAAATAATTTATAAAGTAGTATATATGGTAAAAATTAGAAGATATGTTTTATTTGTTTGGAGTTCACTGCTATATTCTAAATGATGATTTTAATTAGTTTTCATATTTAAATATTAAGATTAATTATTTGTAACACAACATATGAATTACTTTTATTATTCAACTTGTAATTACTTTTTTTTTTTGACGATAACATATGATTGTTTTCCTATTTAAAAAAGAAGAAAAAGAGATAATTAATTTTAAATATTTTATTTCTAGATAAGAGAAAATAATAGCTATCTATAGTACTTATTCTGTGAATTTTTATAATAAAAATAACTAAAACATATTACATGAAGATTATATAATAATGTATACAATTGCATTATTGATCAATAGAGTTGCGTTACATAGAGAAGAAAGGCTCTTGAAACTTCTGACATTAGAATTTTAGAAATTTCAATGCATAAATTTTGGTCTCCAATATTGCAGAAAACCAATAGTTCAAGAGCTTATATTATATTTCAACCCGTGTAAGTCTATTATTATATGTCAGTAGGAATAGTTTAAAATCTCGATAAACATATGAATATTAAATCAAATAGCACATTAAACCCTAAACCCAAAACAATAGTCTTAAATCGACAAGTTATAAATCTTCAACCCAACCGTAAACCTTAAAGCCCTTGAGGCCTACATCCTAACCTAGCTTTGCATAGGATCATATTTAAAAAATAAAAAATAAAATTATAGGATCATATTGATGATAGTCATTTTGACTTTTTTGAATTTCAAAAAAAGATATAATGAAAAAAATTGTTTCAAATTTTAAGAAGATAAGAGTTAAATTTATAATAAAATCTTTAATGTTTTACTCTTTTTGGGTATTAGTTATTGCGCATTGTTTTGTTTTAATTATACTCCTTCTTGATATTTTGCTCTATGTATATATTTAATTATCTATATCATGTTTTTTATTGTATAATTTTATCATGTTATTATTGCTATACATTATGTATTTTTTGAAATTTGCAACATCCCTGTCTAAATTCATACCTAACATCCTCCTGATGTGCCTTTGAGGGATTTGCATATATTAATTTTTCTATTGAAATAGACAATTATGATAAGAATAATTTTTTACTATTTACATTGTGAACTAAAATTAATTTTTTAGACTATTAAATTATTTCTTTTTCATTTTAGAACTAATCATACCTAAGTTATATTTTAATATTTAAATGAACCGTACAAGAACATGGTACAAACTAGTTTGATTTTAAATTAGGGCTTTTCTAAAGAGTGCCCAGTGGGCATTGTTTAATAAACAATAAGGGTCTGTTTGGATCTAGAAAAATAGCTTGGAAAGAAAAAAAATATGAAAAATTAAAAATTTTCCCATGTTTGAGTGAGGAAAAATGAAAGGAAAAAAAATAAGAGAGAAACGTTGGAAGAAAATTAAGAAAATATAGTATAAGATATTTTCCTCACAAAAATGTGAGGAAAAACGCTGGAAAATTATTCAGCATTCAGCCCGATACCCTCCCCCTCCTCACTTCAACTCTCACGCTCTCTTTGGCCTTTGCATATCCCCCACCCCCACCCCCAACTCTCACTCTCTCTCTCCTCGTAGCCCCCCTTTTTCTCCTCACCTCCTCCGGCTTCCTCCGGTGATGCTCTACTCCGGTGACCATCTTTGTCTATAATCTGGTAACTCTTTCTCTCTGTCTCTCTCTATCTCTCTCTTCTACTCTTTGTGGCTGAACTTTTTTCATTCTTCTTTGTTCTGGATTTTCTTGATTCTCTCTCTGTTTTTCGTGCCTAGTTTTTCATATGGGATTTATTAGCTATGTGTGATTTCGTGTAATCGGGTCTTTGTTGGATTGTTGCCCAACGTTCTGGATTTGGGACATGTTGTGATCGATTTCAGGGCCAGGGTTTTGTTTTGCATATAGAACTCGGGATTTTCTTGATTCAGTATCTTGTTTAATGGATTTTCTAGTCAATCTATATGAGAAAGGAGGAGGAGACGGGGTACGACTTGTGGGTTGCGCTGGATTGATTGTGCTGATGTCCTTAGTGTTATTTCTTGCTTACAGTTCAATATGTAAGTGAAAATGCCTTTGTTTGTTTGATCTGACTTGTTGGTTGCTGTTGTTGGTTCATTGACTTTTGCCTAAGCCCACTTCCTATCGTTGTTGAATTCTCTTCCTAGAATAAGACTCTTCACTATCTTCTGTTCAGAACTTGATAGTTATTCACTATAATGTCAGGGTGTTTGAGCTTCATTTATATGGTCTCATTGACTGTGTTGTGTGGTGCCTTATGTGGTTGTGATAGGCTGGCAGCAGATTGAGTAGTCCATGGCATTAGACAAGCCAAGAAACACTTCACTACCTCGCGCCAATCGCCCCAAAGTGCCCACTGGCTCATCTATGAAGCGCTCAACCTCCGATGAATCATCCATGAGAAGAAATTTGAAGCGCCCAGTTGTTGAATCGTCTCAACTTGGGGATGACATCGAAGAGCAAGATGCAATTTTCAGGCCTTGGAGGGATTTGTGTAATCCACAAGATAATATTAATGAAGAATATGAGGTAATGTTATGAGCTACTTGAATATGTTGAGGTACTGTGTGTGCTGAGAATATGAGGATTCATTTCAAAGTCACCTGTTTCTTTACTTGCTTTCTTCTGCTGAGAATTTGCTTTAAACTATGTTTCAGTTAAAATTCCTTGAATTTTTGAACCATAATCAATAATAGTTTTAGTCCTTTTGGAGAACAAGATTCAACATCTCTGAGGTGATCATGAAGGTGTCCAATGCAAACTGAGGTAAAAATAAAACATATGAGGCTATGAAAAAAAGTCTCATTCCAATAATACAACTGATTCAACTTTCAAACATTACATGCATTTAGTCCAACCTTAATTTGTTTTGCCCTTCAACTGAATTGGTAGCCAACATTCCAACATAAAAAGAGCTGCTAATGTCTGCTGACTTTCATTGCCATTGCTTGCCTGTCTGGCCAATATCCATCTCCCATCCTCTCTCTCTCTCTTTGCTTCCTTTTGCTTTGCCTTTGAATCAAGTTCAATTCATTCTCCCAATAACTCTCTGATTATCTTTGCAATTTTCACTTTTCTTTAATTTGTAGTTTTGCAGGTTTACATAGAGTTGTTTTTTCCCCCTTTTCTAATGCCCAACCAAGTTAGTAGTTGAAGAATTTGCATTCTTTATTTGTAGAGTTTGTAGGTCACTTGTTTGCTTTGGCAATGTTACTGCTCGGAGGGAAACCTCTTACTTGCATTATGCAGCATGCTACACCTACAAGTTCGGAAATCTAATCTCCTTTGATGTTATGTTTATAGGTTAAAGTTTGAGTGAGATATCACAAATGAAGGTCTATCAAGCTCTTTCAGCGGACCCTAATTCAGCTAGAGCATTTCTTGCTTGCACAATTGCTTGTCGTGAGTTATTGTTAAAAGTCAAATTCGGTAATGAGTTCTTGGAGTAGCTTGAGATTTCGGAAATTTGGAGCTCTTATTCCTCTCAACTCGTTGATGTTATTGGTTCTACTTATGTTTTTGTTATTTTCAAGTGGAACTCCGAATGTTATGGATAATTTGATTTGAAGTTGTAAACTTTTGAATTGTAACAAAATCAGGGAGTTTGAAGTAGAAATTTGCGTTAGAATGAGAAAGTTTCAGAGGTTACCGAATTGTATGTCTTTTCTATTTTTATGGTATTATTTTGACGAGTTCCATTGGCATTGGCTATCAAAGGTCAACTTTGAGATTACATTTTAATCTTACAAGATATATTTTTCTTTGCTTTATTCATTTTCTCAAGTCCAAACAAAGAAAAAAAAGTTTGGAGAAAGTTATTTTTTTTCCTTGTATTTTTTCTCTAAACCAAACAAGAGAAAGAAAATAACTTTCCTCCTCATTTTTTTTCCTCCTCATTTTTTTTCCTTTCAACTTTCTTTCCACCTTATTTTCCAAGGTTCATGTTGGGTTTTATGGCCCAAAATCTCGAGTATCGGCACGGGGAGCCCATACTGCACAGACACGAGCGTGCCAAAACGAAGAGTCGAAGACGGAGCAAACAGCAAAGTGGCACAGGGGTGCCGTGCCACGTGGCACGGTGGGGCTGTGCCACGTGGCACGGTCGTGCCCCGACCAATTTTTTGCCGCCTTATTTTGGTGGCTAGGGTTTGGCGTTGAGGGTGTTTTCTCTACGGCGGCTAGGGCTTTTCCAAGGGGGGAAAAACCCTATTTTTCAGGCCCTATAAAAGGAGGGTGAGGTCTAGGTTCTAAAATACTTCAGTACTCATAAACACATTGAGAGGTAAAAGTAGTTTGCGAGAGATTAGAATAGAGAGATATTGTAAGTCTGCTCTTAGATCGAATCACTGAGGTGATTGTGATCGTGGTGTACTTTCCTGCTCATAGTGGATTGTTTGATGCTGTCGCCGTCCGTGGTTTTTCCCACATTGGGTTTTCCACGTTAAATTCCTGTGTTCTTGTTCTCTTCCTATTATTCTGTTGTTTTGTTGATTGAACTTCTGATTTTCTATTGCATCCTATCGCTTCCGCTATACTGTTACTCTGATATTAATCTTAACAAGTGGTATCAGAGCCCTGGTTATAGGATGTCTTCAATCATGAAGGTAGACATTCAAAAGTTCGACGGAGAGATTAGTTTTAATCCCTGGAAGGTGCATATGAGAGCGGTTCTCATCCAGCACGGGTTGTGGAAGACCCTGAAGGGACCTCATGTCAAACCCGAGAAGACAACAGCTGAGCAATGGGCTGAAGAACAGAAGAAGCGGCATGGGTCGCTGACGGAAGACGAATGGGAGGAACTAGAGCTGAAAGCGGTTTCAGCCATACAACTGTGCCTAGCACCTCACGTTCTGCGAGAGTTACTTGATAAGGTAACTGCTATAGACCTTTGGACTCGGCTAGAAGAGTTGTATATGACGAAAAGTCTAGCAAATAAGATCAGGCTGAAAGAAAGGTTATATACCTGTCGTATGGCTGAAGGTACGCCCGTCCAAAAACATCTGAATGAGTTTAATTCAATTCTAGTGGATCTAGAAAGCTTGGACGTTAAAATTGATGATGAGGATAAAGCTATCCTACTTGTTGTCTCACTACCCCCTTCCTACAAACACTTTAAAGAAATTATACTGTATAGTAATACAGATACTATATCATTTGAGGATGTCAAGGCTAACCTACTGTCTAAAGAAAAGTTTGACCATGATATTCATGCTGATTCGGGCGAGGGATTGGCGGTCAGGGGTAGGACAACAGAGAAAAGGGGGAATGATAATAGGAAAAAGAGCCGTTCTAAATCACGGAATCCTCATGCTAATAAAACCTGTCACTTCTGCAACAAATTGGGTCATATCAAGGCTAATTGCTGGAAATTAAAGAAAAAGAATGAGGAGAAGGAGAAAACTGTTACAGCTGATTGTGTAGTAGAGTCTGAGTCTGAAGGGGATGTATTGCTTGCTACTTCGTTAGCTACCACTTCTGGGAGAGGAGTGGATGATAATTGGATTTTAGATTCTGGTTGCACGTTCCACATGTGTCCTCGTAGGGACTGATTTGTAACTTATGAACCTGTGGAGTCTGGGGTTGTACTTATGGGCAACGATGCTGAATGCAAGGTTGCAGGGATAGGTATGGTTCAGATTAAAACCCATGATGGCACTATTAGAACTTTGTCTAAAGTGCGTCACATTCCTGATATGACTCGTTGTTTGATCTCTTTGGATACTCTTGAGACTAATGATTGTAGGATCATTATGGAGAATGGTGTCCTAAAGGTAACTAAGGGAGCCATGGTGATGATGAAGGGACTGAGGCAGGGGAGTCTCTACATTCTGCAAGGAGTTACAGTTACAGGCGTAGCTGCAGTGGGTACAGCAGATGACACGAGGTTATGGCACATGAGGTTGGGCCATATGAGTGAGAAAGGGATGACCATTATGGGGAAGAAATGTTATCTTGGTAACGCCAGTATGGGTAAGTTAGCTTTCTGTGATCATTGTGTTTTTGGGAAACAGGAAAAGGTGAGTTTCTCTAAAGCAACACACCGTACTCAGGGGACCCTAGATTATATCCATTCTGACCTGTGGGGTCCCTCAAAGGAACCTTCTTTTGGGGGTAAGCGGTACATGTTGACATTTGTTGATGATTTCTCACGTAAGGTTTGGGTTTACTTCTTAAGACATAAAAATGAGACCTTTTCTATGTTTAAGAAGTTTAAAGCTCTGGTTGAGAACCAGGCTGAGAGAAAGATCAAGAAACTCAGGACCGACAATGGCCTGGAGTTTGTTGAATCAGAGTTTAAGGAGTTCTGCACAGTAAACGGCATAGCCAGGCATAAGACTTTGGTTGGGAAACCACAGCAGAATTGGGTTGCAGAACGAATCAATAGAATACTCTTGGAGAAAGCACGGTATATGCTTTCAAATGCTGGGCTTTGGGATCGCAAAGCATTCTGGGCTGAGGTCATCTCTACAGCTTGCTACTTGGTGAATCGATCACTACATTCCTCCATTGACTTTCAGATTCCAGAAGAAGTATGGTCAGGTAATCCTGTTGACTATTCTAATCTTAGGATATTTGGATGTCCTGTATATGCCCATGTGAATGATGGAAAATTAGCCCCCAGGGCTATCAAATGCATGTTTATGGGATATGCTTCTGAATCCAAGGGGTATCATATGTGGTGTCCTGAGTCTAAGAAAGTAATACAAAGTAGAGATGTTACTTTTAATGAGACTGTTATGTTGCCTTCTGGAAAGGATTCTGTTGTTCCTTCTACTGATGCAGGTAATCAGGAAGATACCACTATGGAGGTGGAGGTGGAGACCATTGCAGCTCAAGGTGGAGCTGCCGAGGAGCCCAATAGGGAAGCCCAGGTTACTGAGCCTGGGACTATCAGTTCTGATCAACCTCAGGTGGAGGTTGAGCATTCTATAGCTCGTGATCTTCCTCGAAGGGAGATCGGGAGACCTGCTCAGTATAATGATGATGAGGGACTGATAGCATACGCACTTTCAGTTGCAGAGGAAGTGCCTGAAGGTGTTGAACCTTCAAACTACACTGAAGCGATCACCTGCCCGAGTTCACCTAATTGGATGCTGGCTATGCAAGAAGAGATGGAAAGTCTGCAGAAGAACAGAACCTGGGAACTGTGTGACCTGCCTAAAGGCCAAAGAGCCTTAACTGCCAAGTGGATTTACAAGAAGAAAGAAGGAATTCCTGGGGTTGAGGATGCAAGATGGAAGGCACGGTTGGTTGTTCGTGGTTGCAACCAACGGAAAGGTATCGATTACAATGAGGTTTTCTCCCCTGTTGTTAGACATACCTCCATTCGATTACTTCTTTCTTTTATTACGCTATTTGACTTGGAGTTGGAGCAGTTAGATGTAAAAACAGCCTTCCAGCATGGAGAGCTAGAAGAGGAGATTTACATGAGGCAGCCTGAAGGGTTTACTGTTCCTGGAAAGGAACATCTGGTGTGTAAGTTGAAGAAGTCCTTGTATGGACTCAAACAAACTCCTAGACAGTGGTATAAACGTTTTGATATGTTTATGATTGATAAAGGGTATATACGCAGTAGATATGATAATTGTGTGTACTTCAGACAGTATGGTGATGGGACTTTTATATATCTATTGTTGTATATTGATGATATGCTAATTGCCTCTAAAGATAAAAGTTTAATTAGCATGCTAAAATCTCAACTCAGTAAAGAGTTTGAGATGAAAGACTTGGGTGCAGCAAAGAAAATACTGGGCATGGAGATCCACAGGGATCGGAAGGGAGGTAAACTATACTTATCTCAAGAAAGGTACGTTAAGAAAGTACTAAGTAGATTCAACATGGGGGATTGCAAGGCAGTATCTACTCCACTTGCTGTACACTTTAGACTGTCTGCGGAATGCTGTCCGCAAACAGAGGAAGATATCAGTAGAATGTCTAAGGTACCTTATTCTAGTGCTGTAGGGAGCTTAATGTATGTTATGGTTTGCACTAGACCTGACTTATCACATGCTGTAAGTGTGATAAGTAGATATATGCACAATCTTGGGAAGGATCATTGGGAGGCTGTGAAATGGATCCTTCGATATCTGAAGGGTATTGCAGGGAAGGGGTTGGTGTTTGATAGAAACAAAACTGTTACGTCTGATGTAACAGGCTTTGTTGACTCTGATTATGCTGGGGACTTGGATAGGAGGAGGTCCATATCTGGTACATCTTTACCATGTGTGGGGGTGCTATCTCCTAGAGAGCATCACTGCAATCTATTGCAGCCTTGTCTACTACAGAGGCTGAATATATTGCTGCTACTGAAGGGGTGAAGAAAGCTACGTGGTTGAGGGGGCTGACAATTGAACTTGGAGTACCACAATCTACCACTGTGGTATATTCTGACAGTCAGAGTGCTATACACCTGACCAAAAATGATGCCTATCACTCGAAGATCAAGCATATCAGCGTAAAGTACCACTACGTGCGAGACACGGTTGCTGCAGGAGAGATAATGGTGAAAAAGTTGCACACTTCAGAAAATCCTGCTGACATGTTGACCAAGCCTCTACCTATAGCTAAGTTCAAGCATTGCTTGGACTTAGTAGGCGTTCACAACCACTGAGGGCCCTACGGGGCATAGGCCCATAGGGGGCATCACCCTTTGGGGTGAGACGACGGCGACGGAAAGTTGAAGATTGGAGATTTTAGTTCAAGGTGGAGATTGTTGGGTTTTATGGCCCAAAATCTCGAGTATCGGTACGGAGAGCCCATGCTGCACAGACATGGGCGTGCCAAGACGAAAAGCCGAAGACGGAGCAAACAGCAAAGTGGCACGGGGGTGCCGTGCCACGTGGCACGGTCGTGCCCCGGCCAATTTTTTGCCGCCTTGTTTTGGCGGTTAGAGTTTGGCGTTGAGGGTGTTTTATCTGCGGCGGCTAGGGCTTTTCCAAGGGGAGAAAAACCCCATTTTTCAGGCCCTATAAAAGGAGGGTCAGGCCTAGGTTCTAAAATACTTCAGTACTCATAAACACATTGAGAGGTAAAAGTAGTTTGCGCGAGATTACAATAGAGAGAGATTGTAAGTCTGCTCTTCGATCGAATCACTAAGGTGATTGTGATCGTGGTGTACTTTTCTGCTCATAGTGGATTGTTTGGTGCTGTCGCCGTCCGTGGTTTTTCCCATATTGGGTTTTCCACGTTAAATTCCTGTGTTCTTGTTCTCTTCCTATTATTTTGTTGTTTTGTTGATTGAATTTCAGATTTTCTATTGCATCCTATCGCTTCCGCTATACTGTTACTCTGATATTAATCCTAACAGTCCAAACAAGGCCTGAATGAGCTTTACCTACCTAAAATTATTAATTTGACAGAGCTAATTTTTGGTATTTGCAAGGCATTAAACTGATGGTTTATTATAACTAGGGGCAAAACTGGAATACTTCATTATATAGCCTGGACTTTCACTTTTGAATATATCTATAAAGTACTCTGATTTTCTATTTTTCTGCTTCCATTGTTCTTTCACTTCCTACAACTACACTGCCACTGTCAGAAACAATAAAAAGCACTATTCTCTCACTACACTCCAAAGAGAAGATTGATTGTTTTACTCTTTGCTAAAAGCTAAAGCTACTGTTGAAATTTTCCATCCAAGGTGTACTTTCCTGAAAGTGAAAGGTATAAACCTCTTCTATTTATTTTAGTGTTGTCTCTTATTTTCCTTTTTAAATGAATGGAAGGCATAGTCTTGTTTAAAGCAACTAAAAGTAAGTTATAGAGCTGGTTGTTTCCCTTTGACATCTTCATCATGATCATCATACTTCATGAAAATGAATGATTAAAGCTTCTCTACTGTTATTTTTATTTTTCAATTAAATTATCAAAACTTGGTTAACAAAGCTGAATTTATTAATTTTTTTGGTTCCTTGTCTCCTAGATGGAAGAAATGTTAGCTGAGCCTCACAATGAAAGAAGTGTCATGAAAAATTTTGATGTAAATAAAGCTCCTGAAGACGACGATGATAAAGCCGAAGAATCAATTAATATTTTTCCACCTTTTATTGGGCAATGCTTTCTTAGTTTGGTGGAAGCTTTTCTTTTCTATAAGAACTTTGCAAGAAGCTGTAGATTTAGTGTTCGAAAAGGGCGATCAGAAAATAAGAATGGAGTAAAAAGAAGGCAAGATTTCTTTTACTCTTGTGAAGGATGGGCGCCCCCAAAAGTTGTTAATCCAGCAGTAGAGCAAAGAAATAGAGAGTCACACAAATGTGGATGTGGGTCTTATATGAGAGTTACATTGAAAAGATCATTTGACATCTAATCTGAAGAATGGCAAGTGACACTATTCAAGGATGACCATAATCACAAGTTATTGTCTCCGGAATAGGTTCGCTTTCTATCTACTTATCATAGCATATGATAAAGAAACTGAGGAGCGGATTCTCTTGTCCAAAAAAGCGGCTCTATCGGTTAGACAAATCATGCGTATCATAAAATTGGAAAATAATGTCAAACATAGCCATCTTCAGTTTCTTGCCAAGGACATTCACAACTAGTTTGGCAAGTTAGTAGAATGATGGGACCCAATGATGCAATGGAGTTGCTCAAATTTTGCAAAGATGCCAAAGATGAAAATCCAATGTTCCAATATGCTTTTACACTTGATAAAGAGAACAAATTGGAACACATTTTTTGGTCTCCTGCCCAATGTTTTGATTGGTATCAAAGATTTGGGGATGTAGTTATGTTCGATACGACATATAAGGTTAACTCTTATGACATGCCATTTGGTATTTTTGTAGGTGTTGATAACCATGGGAGGACGATATTATTTTCTTGTGCACTACTTTGGAATGAAACCACTAGTGCGTTTATCTGGCTAATGAAGGGATTTTTCTTCCCTAAATTTACCATTATTTTTAATATATGTTCTGTGTAGAGTTAATTTTTTAATAATTTAAAATTCACTTGCATATCTTGTAACTGATTTGCTGAAGCCTCATGCTCCTAAGCTAGGCTCATCAATTCCCGAAAAAAAAAGAAAGAAAAAAAGAGAAAAAAACTACGCTCATATGTCAGACGTATGTATCATTGCATCAGCCCTTATCTGTGCATTATATTCCTAAGTCATCATTCCTTTGTGTAGTGTTAAGATGTTGGTGCTTGCATTTATTTAATGTATATGTATTGTTGGTTTTGTACATATCCTATTATTATTTCTTAGCTTATACTCCTAAAGTTACTGTTTTGACATATTGTGATATGCATATTGCATTTGTCTAATTATTTAAAATTGGTTTGCAGATATTTGTAAAATTGATGAAGAAGCCACCTTTGTCAATTTTGACCGATCAAGATATATGCATGACTGAGACCATTTCTAAAGAAATGCCCACCACAAAGCATGCTTTTTGCATATGGCACATTATTACTAAGTTTAGTTGCTGGTTTACTTTCAATTCTTCGTCAAGATTATCAAAGTTAGTGTGCCGACTTTTACAAGTTGTAAAGTTTGAAGATGCTGGAGAATTTGAGCAGCAATGGCCACAAGTGATTGCAAAATATAACATGCAGATAAATAAACATGTGTTGGGTTTATATTGAATTAGGCATTATTGGGTGCCTGAATATCTGCGGAGTTATTTTTTTGCAGGTATGACAACAACAGGGCGATCTGAAAGTATTAATGCATTTATCAAACGCTTTGTGGCTTCTCGTACTTATTTAAGTCAATTTATCAAACAGGTATGCATTAGAATTATAATAACTTTTTTTAGGCTTGCTTATATTATTTTATCATTTTATTTTAGGAATAAAAATTGACTTACAAATTAAATTTGCAAATATGATTTTGTAAGATTTTTATGATACTTGCTTCATGATAATAGAATATTTGAATTTATAGGTTGATCTTGCAATTGAAGATGTTGAGCAATCACAATTACATCATACAATGTTGGAGACATATAGAGCCAATCCTTTGAGAAGCATGTCGCCATTAGAGAAGCAAGCATTTGATATCTTAACACCATTTTGTTTTAAAAGATTTTAAGATGAGTTTGCAAGAGCTAGCCAATATATGATGTTCGAAATGAATCCCTATGAGTTTGTTGTGCAACATCATGGCACTGGAGCTACCTCCAAGCACAGAGTATGTCAGGATAGTGAAAAAGTTGGTTGCAGTTACAAACATTTTGAATTTTGGAAAATTCTTTGTCGTCACATACTATCTGTGTTTGTGCACATGGATTGCTTTTGCGTCCCTTCTATATGTTTTCCAATGCGTTGGCGTTGTGAAGTAGCATAAGTTACAGAAGTGTTATCATCACCGGTAGAAGACTTGACAGTAGAGGACCTGGCGGCACATGCCCATACTAGCAATAATGTTGGTTTTGTTCATTGTCCTCCCCAATCAAAACTAAAGGTCGTCCCAAGCAATTGAGAAGAAAGAGTTAAAAGGAACTAGCCAAGCAAGTGAAAACTTGTAGCTGTTGCAAGCGCACGGGCCACAATATTACTACATGTCCGCACAAGGAAAATTTTGGGGGAAATGCCAACATTCCAAGTAATAAAAAGCAAAAGAAAAATGCCTCAAGGAATGAAGAGCTCAACCCAATTTTCTCTACAAAATGTTAGAGTCAATAATGTTTGGGACTATTATGTTTGAATTTAATATCTACTACCATAGAACTCTTTATAATATCAAATTAAAATGTTCGAGTCATTTGCTTACTATGTAAGGCCTCAGATTATCTTGCAACTATGTAAGTCATATAATTTTGCTAATATCAAATTAGTTTTGTTGGGGATATTTAAAATGATTGAATATCGAATTAAAAGGTTCTAGTCATTTGAAGCCATATTAAAGGCATGATTCATTTTACCCCCCAAAAAAAAATCACAATGCATGAACTACGAATTTTACCAAAATTTGATCTCAAAAAAGGAGCAAGAAATAGCAACATTTAATTAATAGCATGAAAAAGCATCTACATTGATGTTGTTTCGAAAATCAAATTAAGGTAACAATTTTTATTCCAAAAAAATATATACCAACTCTCCATATGAAATTCTTTAAATATGATATAATTTCATCTAAAAAGATTCATTAAATAAATTTGCAATAAAATCAGCGGCGATTCATTTTCCAAGTTCATGTCTTACAGCCAAATTAATTAGTTAAATTCTCCTATATACTTTCAGGAAAGTACAACTTGGATGGAAAATTTCAACACCAGCTTTAACTGATAGCAAAGAGTAAAATAATCAATCTTCTCTTTGGAGTGTAGTGAGAGAATAGTACTTTTTATTGTTTCTGACAGTGGCAGTGTAGTTATAGGAAGTGAGAGAACAATACAGGCGGAAAAAATAGAAAATCAGAGTACTTTATATATATTGGAAAGTGAAAAGCCTATAACGAAGTATTTCAGTTTTGTCCCAAGTTATAATGAACCATCAGTTTAATGCTTTGCAAATATCAAAAATTATCTCTGTTAAATTAATAATTTTAAGTAGGTGAAGTTCATTTGCTGTTTATCAAACAGTATCCACTGGGCACTCTTTAGAAAAGCCGTTCAAATTAGGAAGGAGCAAAACATCTGGGCAGGCCGTCGCACGTGACGCTAAATATATGGGAGATTAGCATAACACGTGCAAATTTCCATCCGTTAATTTTTATTTTTTTTATGTAAGTAATTAATTAAATTACTTTGTTTGTACAATTAATTAATTTTCTGAAAATCTGAAACGCCCCTGCTGAAGATCGTCCGCCGAAACGAGCCCCAACTCACCTGCTCTCTCTCGCTCGCTCTCTCACATATTTCTGTTTGATTTCTCGAATAATCTCCCGTTTTGCAGCTCATAAAATTATCTTCGTATTCAGCTTGGAATTTTGGGAAGAGAAGAGTCGCAGTGTTCGAGCATCACTGAGATCCTGTTAGGTGAGAATTTAAGTTTCTGCGTTGGGCAAATCATACTTAAATGAGTATGGTTTTGTATTCAAATCAGTTCTATAAGTCCTCGTCAAATTTACCCACTTCATTTGTTTAATGAAATCGTTCAAATAGGAAAACCCCACTTCGGATTAGCTTCTCTCTTGTCAACAGGGGATTCAAGGGTTTTGGATGCAGGACAATTCGATCACCATTTTTGTATTTTCGATTATGAAAACTTAGGGGCTTAATTTAAGACAGTTTGATAAGGTATGGAAGAGAGTGGTGATGGGGTTGAAGAGTGGAGGGATCTTGTGATGAGCCCTAACCCTAAAGGGTTGTTCTCAGGTTTTACATGTGAGCCATGTGTTGGCAAATCAATTGATGATGCTTTGATTGGTGGGGAGGGTATTTTGGGTGTTGATCATGAAGAAGTTGAGAATTTAATGTTGGATTCAAAGAGGAAAGTGGAGGGTACAAGTGAAAATGGGTTGAATTCTTCTTCCATTGGGATGGGTGATTCTGCTGACATTAAGACAGGAGGGAGCATAGCAGAGAGAAGGGCAGCTACAGTTGGATTCAATGCTGCTAAAATCAGCAATCCTTGGTTTAGGTCTAGTAGCATGTTGCCTTCTCCAGGCGTTCAATCACCTTATCTGACCATACCGCCTGGTATTAGCCCCACTGCATTGCTAATTTCTCCGATTATGGTACCTAATTCACAGGTATTGTTTCTCTTCCCTGTTTACTTTCTAGTATCTGGATAAGGCTTTCATTGCTTAAATGTTGGTTGAATGAGACATGTTGTGATCAATGATGGTTTAAAGTTCAAACTTCCATACATGACATGAAAAAGAAACATAGTGATATTTAGCCATCTAGTTTGTACTGAGAGTAAAGATTGTCTGGTTCCTGGCAACGGTTAAATTGGTGAATAAGGAGTTTATTTGATAGATTTGTTATCCAATTATTGGGCAAGTGATACATCTTCTTCTGATTTGTTCATTGATCTGATAGATATGAAAAAGACAAACACAGACTCTGAATGGATGTAACTGTCAGTCTTTAGCGCTGTCCATATGTTGAGTAAACAACTAATGTTTCAACTTTCAACTGTTTCTAACGTGTATTTTTTAATGTTTACTTTGGTCTTGTTGATTCGTTAGCCTTCTCCAACCACGGGGAGTTTTGCTTCACCTCCTATGGACAAGGGCAATGAAATGTTGATTTCAGCATCTTATGCAGAAATGGACAAGATTAGAGATGATGGTTTATCTTCCATGTTTAAGCCCAGAGTTGATCCCATTCCTGTGGATTGTGGTCTGGCTGCAGAAAATCAGGTACTGTTAACTACTTTTAGCTCAGTCAGCGCCATGATTTCATGATTACCTCTTGCGTATCTTAGTTTCTGGATATTATTCCATGTTCTATGTTCAAGCAGAACTTCGGCGCACATGTTTTGTACATTTCCCCAAGGCAGCTATTATCATGACACAACAGATGTACAAGATGGGTTCACGATTTTTTTTTTTAAAAAAAAAAATTCATGTGAGATGATGATGCATATGTATATAGCTTGGGTTATTTATGGCCAGATCTTTTTATTAATCTTTCACATTCAAGTTTAAGCAAGATGGCCCAACTTTATTCTCGTATCAAAACATCTACGTGAAGGGTTACATAGAATACCTAGCATAAGTTTGAGAGTAACTACTGAAGTTGGTTGTAGTTCTCGGGTAATGTTTAATGTTGGCTGATGGTTATGGGTGTGACTGACTTCAGTTTCCTGCTTAGTGGACGCATGTTTTTTTGATGTAATGGCATCAGTTTTTTTAAAACATTGAAGTTTATGATGTTTGATCCACCAGGTTTGTTCTACTACTGGTTTGGCTCAGAATTTGGTTGCTTATCTTCAACGTCAAAGTCTTACATCCATAAATCTGCCAACAGACATCAAATTGCCCACGGAAATCCCGACAGAAGTTACTGTGGACAATTACCTTGCTGACTTACCACCAGGTAGAAAAATTTTGAATAATCTCACTATAAACGACAAATCCAATACATTTCAATCGGGCCATTTGGATGCGGTAGCATGTGTTCAAATGCAGGACATGAATAAACATTCTGTGGGAGAGGATTCAGGAGCCCACATTTCTTTGGACAGGGACCAGAAAGCTCCAACAAGCACACTAAGAACTGCTGAAGATGAATACACTTGGAGGAAATATGGCCAGAAGCAAGTCAAGGGTAGTGAATATCCTCGGAGTTACTATAAATGCACCCATCAAAACTGTGAAGTAAAGAAGAAGGTAGAACATTCTCATGATGGCCGGATAATAGAGATCATCTATAAGGGTACCCATAATCATCCAAAACCTCAACCTAGTTGGAAATCGACCTCATCATTCAGTGGGACATCTGATGCAAATGATGCTAAGGGATCTTCTATTGAAGTTGATGGTGGTTCAGTCTGGAGAAGTATAGCAAGTGGATCTAGGCACACTAAGATGGCATCAGATTGCAGAGCTGATGGCTTGGAGAGGACATCTTCAACTTCCGCTGTCACTGAAGTTTCTGATCTACTGTCAACCACTCAAGGGAAGCTGATGGGTGTGCGTGAATCAGCAGGAACTCCAGAGTTCTCGTCAACACTGGCCAGCCATGAGGATGATGAAGAAGATGCAGCAACACAAGGTTGGTTTTCACTTGAAGATGATGGTGATAATGAACCAGATTCAAAAAGAAGGTGCATTATTAACAATTTTTACTGAGTAAATGTAGAACATTAAATTTACAGCGAGATATCTTTATTTTGCATTGCATCTTTCTCCAGGAGGAAGGAGGCTTGTTTAATTGAAACGACTTTAGGTTCTAGGGCTGTTCGTGAACCAGGAGTAGTAGTCCAAATAGAGAGTGATGTGGATATTCTTGATGATGGGTATCGTTGGCGAAAATATGGACAAAAAGTCGTCAAGGGAAATCCCAACCCTAGGTAAATCTGGATTTTTCTCTTCTTTTCATTCATGCTGCTTCTTGTTTATGGTTGAGGGCATCTCATCCCCAACACAAATGCCATGGGTAGTTAAAACTTGAGCTAGCTAGTTAACCGGAATGTTTTTATGTACTAAAAACGATACATTATGTGGAATGTCTAGGAGCTACTACAAATGCACCAATGCTGGAGGCACTGTCCGGAAGCATGTGGAGAGAGCATCACATAATTTGAAATGTGTGATAACAACATATGAAGGGAAACACAATCATGCAGTGCCAGCAGCTAGAAACAGTAGCCATGCAAATTCAGGCAGCAGAAGTTTACCCCCTCCGGGGATTAATGCCCAGTCTGCCCTGACATTACCCAGACAAACCCATCTTCCAAAGGCTAAACCTCATGTCCACGAACTTCCCCTCCATTTTGAGGAAAAAATGGAGGGCAGTAATGACTTTCTAAGACCAAACTTTCAAGGAAGTTTAGGACGTGGAACTACCCCATTTTACCAAATGAAATTCCCTATTTTCTGCAGTGCAACGCCATCTGGTCCCTTTGGTTTGAGTCATCACCATCCAGCTTGTTCTGGTGGTATTGTACCACTCATCCCAGAAGTACCTATCCCATTGCCAGTAGGGCTTGCTCAACGTCCAAGTTTGTCCATCGCTAGTTACAAAAATTGTGGAAGATTGCTGTCTTCAGTTCAGCCCTTTCACGCTGCACACCAACTTGAGGAAAACAATGTTAAGCTCCTGAGACCTAAGGCGGAACACAGAGATGACTTGCTCTATGATACAGGAATGGAGAATACCGACCATGCAAACCCTTCATCATCCTCCATATACAGCCATATTGCAAGATCCTTTCCATCCTGAATCTTGCACAATGCTTACGGAATAAATCATCAATCCCAACCTTGATATTTCAAGGTACAAGGTAGCTATGACCTGCTTATGTCCTCTGTTTTTTCCCTGCAACTCTAGAATTATCTTCCCACTGTCTCACCAAGTTCCTCTCTTTTGTGGCTTTTCCTATGACTTGCTTATGTCCTCTATTCCCCCCCCCCCCTCAACTCTAGAATTATCTTCCCACTATCTCACAAGTTCCGCTCCTTTTCAAGCAGGAGTTAATTACTAAGAATGAGCACTGGACCCCTCTCTAAAGTGTCCGGCTGAGCATGTCAATTCTTTACTCTCCCTGGCGCTGACAGTTTTGAATTCTCATCCATGAAAAATTGTGGGTCATAGTCAAGACTGCGGCCACATTTTAGCACCGAATATCAAGACACTGGAGCAGATAGAGGAGATATGATAACGTTTGCTTCCATTCAAAAATAGTTGATGCAATTCGTGCATTGATATTAGTTTCTGATAAATCATTCTGCTAAATCATAAATGCAACCCCCTCCCTCCTCCCAACAAAAAAAATGTAGTCAAGAAAATAGAAGAATAATATAGGAACTTATTCTTAGAATTGGTGGCTGGTTCTGCAAAATATGCAAAGTTCATGTCTTGTTTTATTTGTTGGTTCACTTGAATTTAGCAAGCTATTCATATATGGAGTTGAAAGTGTGCCTCTTGAACATTTTTCAATGTTAGATGTAGGATCTCTATGATGAGATTGGCAAATTGTTTCTTTAGAATGAAAACATGCATTCATCCATAGTTATATTGAATGTGTTTCTAAACCTTTTTCAATGTCAGATGTAAGATCTCTATAGTGAGATTGACAAATTGTTTATTTCGAACAAAAACATAGATACAGATGCAAAAGAGAGTTACCTCTGTGTTGGAGTTACCCTCCTCGGTCAACACAGAGTACTCATTTTGATGGGCTTCAAACACCTGGTTTTAGGTTTTGGAAAGACATAATTATCCTTGGCAATAGAGCGGTTGCAATTTGTTTGATGTATTTTCAGACTGTTGGAAATATACGCAAGCACAAAAACAGAACTAATCACAACCACCATGGACTTGCTAAGCCTTTTTATACAAACCTGGCTCACCCTGTCCTAGTTTAGGCCACACCTATGCTTCAATAGTTCATCGTACACACAGAAAAGCTTGGCACAAATGACCATTGCCAAAGAGAGACGAACAGATTATGTATAGAAAACATCTCCAAACAATCAATTGCACAGTTACATCTCAATTTTTGATCAATTTCTGTTCTACAAATAATATCCAAAGTATAAGAGGATCTAATCCCATCATGGCATTCCATCAACTAAAGTAAAGCAAAATTGTCAAGCGGAAACACCTCTGCATCATCACTCACTTATCCAACTGGCCCTACGAAGAAAATTGTATTCCTCATGGTGAAGATGATATACCTACGTCAACCGAGTATCCAAAAGCAAACTACCTTCCAAGGCTTGATGATACACAAGATACTGAGTGCTCATGTCCTAAAAGCTCTCTCTACCCCCTTTGCTATACAAACTAAGCCCAGCTTCCATGACCCTGAATTCGAGCTCGAAGCAAGAGCATGGGTATTACAATGCTACAACAACATTAGTTCTCATGCTTACCTGCATAACATACAATCAAGCATGCAAGGATTACGAAACTAGATATATAATAAAACATAGAGAGCAGATGAAGGAACCCAACCTTTATTCATTAAAGCACACTCCTTAATATACATTCCATAACACAAGCAAAACCATTAATATGGAAGATCAAAGGAGAATAGAAACAAAAATAATCCCAAACCCCCTACTCAGAAATCCCACCTCACCCTATCATACCAATATCTCTCCTCATCTCATCTTCCAATCAACCAGAAAAACAAGACCAACCAGCAGCCACTTGATTGATATTACCCACATATTGATAACGCGAAAATAAACCTACATAAAGAACATCAACAAGAAAGACGAAATCCCGAATTCCGATAGAGACCCACATCAGAAAATTAGATTTTGAACCCACCCATAAGATCAAATCTACTTCTTCAAGCTGCCCCGAATACCGGGTTTGGGCTTAGGAGCATCAACGGTGACCGAGGCATGTTTATTGATGATCTTAGTTTCATCAAAAGGGATTTTTGGGTGGCGAGCATCGTGGTGAATCTGCATCGATTTAACATCAGGAGCAGTGGTCTTGCAATGGGGGCACTCGTACTTGGCGTGTCCGCCTTTCTCGGCGCCGGTGCGATCAGCCAGGCCGGCCTTTCCGCCGCCGCGATTGGTGGTTGCAGCGTCAACCTTGGCGGCGATTTCTTTGGCTGTGTGCTTCTTCGGCTTCGCCTTGCCCGTCATGTCTGATCGATCGAGTGGTCAATTGGAAGAGGGACGGGGGATTTTCTCTCTCCTACGGTTTGTAGAATTGATTTTAGCGATGGATGGATGGCTGGCTTGAGCGAGAGACAGAAAGAGAAAGAGCGAGAGGAACCCTAGAATATGAAAGCCAGGGAGAAAGAGGCTAGGGCATAAATATTTTTGAGGTTGGGGAAGGGCTGATATATCTTGAGTTCTGCAGGGGTATTTTCGAGATTTTGGAAAGGCATATATTATCCCCCTGATGGCTGATGGTTGGACATTCTGTGCGGCCGACTTCAGCAATCATTGCTGCGGATTGATTTTTACTCTTGGTACGAGTGATCCTATGTTCCTGTTTAACAAATAATTATTAGCTGTTTATATTAATTATTAATTATTAATTATTTAAATTAATTATTTATTTATTTATATTAGTTATTTGAATTAGATGTTTATTAAAAATTATTTGATAAGATTAGTTGTTTCTAATAAAATTATGAGATCAAAAACTAATCCTTTTAAAAGTATAAAAGGTTTATGGAATTAACTTTTTTAAATGAGTTTTTTGAATCCAAAAAACTCTTTTAAAATATCTTTTCACCAAATACACAAATAAGTTTTTTTTACTTAGTTAAACAGCTAATTTTGATTAAAAAAACTTTTTTTGGAAAAAAAATTCTTCAAAAAGCTGTTTGCAAAACATCTCATGTGTCATATTCGACATATGTTATAGGTAGTTCAAATTGATTCAATATCATATTCGGCATATGCTATAGGTAGTTCAAATTTGTTCGAATTGGACAAAATTCAATTCATATATTTTTAGTAAAGTTTTTGGTCTTTACTAAATAAATTTATTGTACTAAACATCAACAGATTTGAACTGAATTCAAATCAAAACTAACATGATTCGAAATGAAAATTGAACTAAAATTTATTGACTTGAACATGATCCGCCTCAATTAATCCAACCAAAATTAAATTGAATGAGTTTTTGTCACATTTAGATTGGTTAAAACTTACTTTATAATTACATTTTTTATAAAAAGGTGGGCCTTCTTATTGGGCCCAATAGTTGGCCCAAATGGAGGTCATGAGGTCAGAAAGAGGTTCAATAGCTCTTTTGTCCATGCAGTATAGCAGCCTAGCAGGTTATGAATGTTCTGAACTGTGTGTCTGTTTCCCCAAGGCTCTACCTAATGTCACTGTCATAAACTTACAATTATTAATATAGGCTCTACCTAATTCCATCCATTTTATTCTTCCTAAACGAGTTTTTTCCCTAACATTATGGTCCAGGTAATAGTGATAATGACTAAATACAATTATTAATGTAGGAATTCTTTTTGACTTATGAGAAGTACTTGTCCGTGCTTATTGCTGAAACATGCTGAATAGTTGAAGAAATTATAATTATGTATTTTCAATAGGTGCTTAATATTACTGAATTGTGCTAAATTGTGTTGAATGATACTGAATTGTGCTGAAAGTTGCCGAATACTGATAATAAGTACTTATAATAAGTCGAAAAGAACATGTGCATAATCTGCAGTTGAATTAGGCTGAAAATAATGTTAGCATTTGAGCATCAATCATTTAAGAGCATTTTAGGAAGCATATTCACTAATTATGATCGGTGATGATATGAATTAATATATTTTTATTTTTTAATTGGGGTAGATAAAAATGGGACATGGGGATTAGAAAATAATTAACAATTAATTTAAACAAGGTTTCATCACCAACTGGTTGTTTTTTTAATTGTCCTGGAAGCGACCCTTGTTTCCTTCACTCTTATTATTTTACATCTTAGCATAAAATTTTGGCAAACTATCTCGTTTAAAATTCTCTCTTATAGCCACAAGTCATCTTAATACTGTGGTAAGACATTCTTTTCATCATACATTGACTACTTCACTCTAATGTTGTAGTATTATAGATCTACTTTATTATAGAGATCTTCTGGATTATAATGTTATAGCACGTTCAGTGTGGCTTAAAAAGATTTGAAGTGACTATTTCTATAACTAAAAGTACATCTTTCTGTTTCAGAGAGTCTACTCATAAAACTCTACAGTTAAGTATGCTTATAATGAAAAAGTCTTAGGATAGTTGATAAGTTCTCTCAAGTACCAAGTGAAAGAAGACAAATCATTCTCGAAAGGCTTGTGGTGATATGAAACGAGTCATTAATATTTGAACATGTTCTAGTTAATTGTTTGCGGCCCGAGGACGGTTCAAATGTGTTGCTAACTGGTAATTTTTTTTGGCTTAAAGGCATAATGGGATTGTAAGGTTACATTTATCCAAGTCTCAATTGTTGGTGGAGTCCACCTGGAGGAAATGATGATATGGAAATATGAAATGATTTTTTATTAACTTGTTTTTTCCAAAGTTTGTTTCTACGGATAATAATATCTGTAGAGGTAAGATTATCTATATCCAAAATCTTTTCAAATTTTGCGAAAGTAGGACCGATATTAGGAGGAAGAGGAGGAGTAGTTGTTGGTCCAAAGTTCATGTCGTACTTTTGAGATTATATATTCCTATAAATACACATCATTAAATACGTATAACAAAAAGAATATATGACAAATACACCCTAAAAATACATATAAATAGGATGCGAAAGTACATACTCTCATATGTACATAATGAATTACCTCTTTTTCTAATTTGGTTTCCACAAAACCGTATTCGAGATAATTATTCTTTCGCAAGTTATATGTTCCTTTTTTTTTTTCTTTTGAAACGTGTAGACATATACATTCAGTACTACAAAATTTCATTCAATCATATTTTCCGGATTCATCCAATTAGGAATGAGTAAAATCATAAATTTTTTAGTCAAAATTTTAAATCGAAATGCAACTATTTTTCAGTTATACCATCCAAAATCTAATTCGAATACTAAAATAAATTGGTAGAACAAAATATTTTGTTTTAGATCGTAAAATGTCAAAACACACCTAAACAGTCAATTTCCCATCTAATCACCAATGCACCTTATGCCTTTCCAACCTCAAGGAAGAGGATGATGATGATGATGATGATGATGATGATGATAATAATAATAATAATAATAATATTTTCATAATGGTGAAGAATAATGATAACAAGAACAAGTTACTGACGAAGAGACATCAGAGCTATCTCCATGAGCTACCTACATGCATTGTTGCCTCGTGGAAGGTGGCAATTTTTAGTGGCAAAAAGGAAAGAGAGAGCACAATGACTTAGAAAATGTACAAGAAACTTGTCCTCTTTTCTGGAAAATATGTTGTTTGGTATAGTATTAGTAGACAATCACCATCAACAAGGCCAACTCAACCCGAACTCTTTTTAAGTCTTTATGTATGTAAAACACCTGTTCTGCCTTAGGTCAAAAAAAATTTGAGACTCCATCACCAGAACAATTTTTTTAAAAAAAGAAAAAGGAAAAAAAGAAAAATAAAAAAGATATACTCATACTTCGCCCCAGTAGGACTCTTGAGAAGGATGACCAAAACAAGACTTTCCCAGACGGATCATCACTTGAGGGATTCCGGCTAGCTCGATTTGATCCGGGGCTTGGGCATGTTTTCGTCCCTGTAAAGCAGGCGCCTCTTGTTTGAACCATAGCCATGGTATTGGTAGATGAGGCTGTAAAGGCATTTCCTCATCCTCAACACGTCATATGTCTCCATGAACCTCACGTCTGTACCCCGGGCTTTGGTCCCAGCAAAGTGATGGTACTCTTCAAGGACCGAGGGCATGCACCAGTTCTGCAGCTTCCGTAAACAACCCACCAGGCAACCGGTTCTATGCTGCAAGATTGGATGGGTTTTCAGTTTTTTGAATTAGGATGACTTGAAGTTATATGCTGTATGGAGAAACCGTGGGTTGGAGAGTAGAAGCTTTTACCTTTCCGCGTTTGCAGTGTATCAGAACTGGATAACTTCTCACATCTGCAGGCATTAAGAAACTTGATTTTTTAAGTGCATAAACCGAGGCTATAAAGTCACTAACAGCGAGTGTAGGAAACCAAGGTTTGACAAAGATGAAATTTCAGATGATCTGGAATTACCAATTAGAATTCTAAGGGCCTGTGTGATAACATCCTCTGGAATTGTCTCCTGCAGCAAACCAAGGAGAGCAAATATAAGAAAGCAATCAGAAAAATTCAGTCCTCTTTAGCATGATAACATCAAGGATGCAGGGAATACAGAGCAAGATGGCTCCTAAAAGATAGGTCGAATAGCATATATCATTTACAGAGTATTTGCTCACTATGTTGAATAAAGCAAGCATTACTTGTTCATCATTCGTAATTAAACCACACTTTGTGAAATTTTCGACACAATCCATCCCCAACATCCTCACAACACTGACTACATTCGAACAAACATACTTCTTGAGTTCTTGAGTTAACTCATTAGCATCCATTCTCGCAAACCTAAGAGAATTGATTAGATTAATCTCACTGACCTTTAGCCCTTTTAACTGAAGAACTTCATAGCACTGATACAATCACCTGTTTAGATTATGGCTGAAACAGAAATACAGTTTGCCACATTATCACATTCCCTAATCTATTCATGCATCTTTTAGGGCCCAATTGATTCTTCAATGCACCAACAACCCCTGAAACTAATCACACCGGGGAACAACTAAAGCTAACTTTCAAGCCCACACATGTGACCCCTTTCAAACAAAGAAGAAAGAAGAAAGAAGAAAAGGGCAATAGCCTGTTTCCCACCACATATCACTAAAGAAAAAGAGGGTGCCACTTGCTATCTATGACATGCTTGTAACCCAACTAACTCTTAGGTGTCGATAAAATAAGCTTGACGTATATCCTACTTTTTTTATGTAACTTCCAAAATTTCCCTCCATGGCGTTTATGCTTCGAGGATGTGAATGAAATTCATTGAAGACGGAGGATCTACATAAAAAGCAAAGCAAGGCACACGACATCTCCTACGGAAAGGAAGAAAAGAAGAAATACAAAAAAAGGAGGTAAACAACACTTTATAGGTGATTAGACCTTCTTTAGTTAGACACCATCCACTTGATTGTTAGCTTAATGACTATCATACTCTCTTGTCCACCACCATTGTTTACCATTTTCATCAGCTTTGCCCAGCTCAGCATTTCACAACCAGGGACACAAACACAAAACTAGAAATTTGGAGGCAAGAACCGCTAATGCTTACCATCATAAGCCAAATTCAAAACTTCATCACTTGGTTCATAAATTTCGATAACTGGCCAGAAAGACAAAATTCATCTCCCAATCTTCTTTTTCATTTGCAAGGTTCTAATCATATTTCTCAGTCAAAGTTGTCAGCATAAATCCATATATAAACACAATTTCATCCATCACCATTTTAAGTTATAACTCCATCTTGTACAATCATACCACATCCAAAACTTAAAAACATGAATTTGATAATGGTTCTTCTAGGATAATCCTCAGTGCCTTGCCTAATCTGTCATTAAAACTAGTGTTCTCTTGAACAATGCAGCCTTAGTTGTTGACAAGAAAGAAAACCTTCTCTCACCAACAAATTGGACATATAGAAAAAAAAAAAAAAAACTTTCTAATCTATAATTTGCCATCAGAATTTGCAGATAACTTCCTCTTTTTTCTAACCCCCCCCCCCCAAAAAAAAAAAAACAAAAAAAGCAATAGAAGAAATGGTCACCTATGAAGATTGAGACAATTTCCAAAGAATCCCAAAAAAGACACAGTAAAGGAGAGATAAGTTGATACCTTGGTGCCCTCAATTCCAAACTGAAACAATCGAATGTTATGCGATTCGAGAAACTTGCGGTGCTCTTCTGGGTATGGCTCAGGGCACAGATATCTACAACAAGAAACCCAAAAAATTCGCCAATTCAAGAGCAACCCATTAATCACACCACAATCACAACTCGACCCAGAATCATAAATTCAACAACCCAAATTGATTAAACATAATTGAGAAACTTACATGATAGACTTGAGATTTAGGGTTTCAAGGAAGGGGAAATTGGAAGGTTCCGGAAACCCAGATCTGTAAAGGCCTTCTTCCACCATAGAAAAATTTGTGGGGGGAACCAAAACATCATCATCATTGCCGCAATCTCGCTGTTTGTTTTCTCCTCTGCCATCTTCATCTTTTTTCTCCCTGTTTTTCTGCTGTTGTTTAATATTATTATTATGATTATCCCACAAAATCACACTCATTCTTGAAATTGCTGGGAATCCAACGACCAGAAAACAACAGAGGAGAAAGAAATTGGAATTCAACACAGACCCAGAAGACAATACGGCAAGAAGCATTTTAACTTCCTCATTTTATTACCCATTCCCCTGTTTCCTGCAAATTTTTCAGACCTTATATATGCAGGGGAGGGTAAGAGGTAGGGTATTTGGGAATTGGGGGGGGGGGGGGGGAGGTTGAATTGGGCTCGCAGAGGGGGGGGGGGGGGGGGGATGATTTGATGAGTAGGATTCTCTGAGCGAAAGAGAGGAGAGAGAAGGACGTTGTTGTCCGTTAGGATTCCTTCTGGGGAAAAACAGAGCAGGGGGAGAAACATTAATAAATAGTCAGAAAATTAAAATAAAATAAAAATCAATGTGGAGATAAATATAAATACGTCAATATAAATAAAGAAATAAAAATAAATTGATGAGAAATTTCTTGAGTGGGTAATTTGTTTCCCTTTTCTTGTTCGGGGAGTTTATTAATCCACCATCTACTATGGGTGAGCAAAAAATTCAAAAGATCGCAACTGAAAAGTTGAAAAATTGGTTAATTAAGTCGATTTTTCTAAAAAGTATGATTCGATGAATCAAACTTGAAAATTTTGCGGTTTCGGTTTAACCATTTGAAATTCGTTCACCACACAGTTAACCGAAACCAAAACTTTAATATTTTTAAAAATAAAAATATTAAATTTTATATTTGTCAAATGTAGATTTTATAATTATAAAAAGATAAGACTAAACGTACCACAATGTCTAAATTAATATTGGGTGTCTTAAATAGTTAAATTCAATAAAAAAGGAATGAAAATTTAAAATTAACAATTTAAATTAGGTGTTAAGTGATAACCGAACCCAAAATCTGGTTAATCAAACCAAAAATATGGTTAATTGAACCGAAAAATCGGCTAATCAAGTTTTTCGATTCTGTTATAGTTCACGTTTTTACAGAATAGAAACTTCGTTTAACCAAAAACCGACGAATCGAAAGTTCTGGTTCGATTTTCGATTCACAATTTTCGCGAACCAATTTTCGATTAACTAGTTTTGATTATCCCCACTGTCCACTCCATCAAGAAAAGTGAAAGGACAACGCAAAGGAAAAATGGAGTGCATTTCATCCTTTTTTCCCCCTCTTATTTTTTTGGTGTTGTATTTTGGTTCCTTATTATTTTCAATTTTTTGGTGGTAGAAAGGTTTTTTTTGGGGGGGGGGGGGGCATTTATAGATGGGGGAAATGGGCTTTGGAGGAGTTTTGGGAGGGGATTAACTCTACAACTAAGTTTCTCTGAGGAAAAATAAGTAAAATTTTATGTGTCGTCAGTGATAATTGTATTTTATGTATGGTTAATTGATAGCAAAGAATTTATAGAGCTATTATATTAATGTTATCAATGCTAATTATGAGATGGAGGAGAAATGGTTTCTTTTTTTTTGTTTGGTTGTTTCGTTTAAGTCAATATACATCTCGATGATTATAGAATGCATCACAATGACTATTCACATATGATATGTAAGCTAACTCATTTCGCGCATGATAAGTAAGCTAACTCATGTCAATTTGGGAAGTAAAAGTACCTATAACTTAATGGTAGTATGAATGTACGTGGAGGGTGGTGTGAAAAAATTCATGAAAATATGTCATCTACATGTGATGCTTCAAATTTGTTTGACTCAGTGGTGGTATAATGATAGTAAATCACATGTTGAGGAACGACCTTAAAGTTAGTCAGATTACTGCTGTCCGACACCTGCAAATTTCAAATTATTAGTGTCTAGTTGCAATTCTTAAATAATCTCTGCTTGAGTTAAATTATATACTTGGAGGAAGCCAGATGAAAGAAGAGGAGTTAATATTAGGGCAATCACTGAAGACGTTGAGAATCATCACCAAGGATCTAGATTTGAATCACTTATACATTGAACTTCAAATGTGTTTCCTCAAGCACTAGAGAAGAAAAAAAATTAAAAAGGCAGGAGGTTTGAACGAAGGATATAGAATTAACGTAGACCATGTTCCTTTCAACTTATGAAAAGTACTTATTATTAGCATTCAACATATTTTAACAAAATTAACCACAGTTAATCACAATTCAGTACAATCTAGCACTCGTAAAAGCACTTAACTAATTGCCTATGATATTAAGTATGAATTGAATGCCAGATTGCAAAGGCTTGCCAGAAAGAAGATGATGCAGGACAAAACCTGGTCGGATACTGTATTCCCCCAGGACTAATTCTGGTAGAAACTGAGCTTACTTTACTCTGTAAAACTATATTAGGCTTGTAAATATCAGTTGTACAATTATGTTGAACTTAACGAATTTTTCCAACTTTCACAATAAAAAAAGAGTATTAATTGATTAGAATGTGATAAAATCTAAGTCACTTATTATTTATCAATAATTAAAATTATTTGACTAATCATAATACAGATAGATTTATTATTGTTGTTATAGCATTCATTTAAAATTGAAAAAAGAATTTACACTATGTAACAAAATAACATGTTTCATCCTTTTACATATAATATAAAAAATATTAATATGATTATATTCATAAAATGTATATTATTTGATAAACTATTATATTATGTAAGTCATTGATTTGTCATAAATTTTGTAAAAATTGTGTGCTTATTTTAAGAATGTAATTAAGATTCAGAGACAAATTTTTCAAAAATATTGGTAATCATAAATTAATAATTTTATTACCAACTTTTGTATTAAATATATTCTTATGTTTAATTTTTACTCTCTCTCTTGATTAAAAAAATTATCCTATCTCATTCTCCTCCTAACAACCCACTTATAAATAAAAATTATTTTATTGTAAAGAACCCAACACCCACTATTTACTACACTATCTACCGGCAATGTTGAGTTCTAATTTACTAAAAATACCCAAATGTGTATTTTGGGTATTTCTAATTACAAATTATTTTCAAGATTGAATTAGTTTTACAATCCATAGCTAAGGATACAGGAAATTATCTTTTGATAAAAGCAACTACAAATTTACCATATATTTGCAGAATATTTCTATATTATGCATGTCTTTAAAAAAGTCATTTAAAATTTAATTTACAACAACTGTAGCATATAAAAAACAACTCATTAGAAAATGATCATATTCTACCACAACATTAATGAATATACATTTATAAGTACTCATTTTGGGTGTATACAACAGTTTTTTTTTTTTTTTTTGGGGGGCGGAAGAGGGGACTAAACCCCGACATTCAATTATTGATCCATAATGAGCCTGGGGTATTTGGCCCCAACTCGGTCCGCATACAAGGAAAACGAAACCTCACTTGGAGGTTCATTGAAATACATAAACTCATAGTTGAGTCCAATTCCTAGATTGGCCAAGGCATCAGCCACTTGATTTGTCTCCCGAAAGCAATGATTTACCTTTACTTCCCAGTCCGGTAGCTGTAATATTTGCCTACATTGCTAAACCAAAGCGTTATGTCGCGCGCTACATACCATGTTGTCGTTCAACATCCCCACAACAATTAAGGAGTCCACCCAGACTATCAACTTTCTGTAGCCTTTCACTCGTGCTAACCTTAGGCCGCGTAAGATTGCTCGTAATTCCGCCCTCACCGATGAACAAACTCCCATCCTCTCTGCAAAGCCCCCCAGCCACTCAGCTCTCCAACCACAAAAGAGGCCGCCCCCACCCCCCGGACCTGGGTTCTTCTTCGAGGCGCCATCCGTGTTCAACGCCACGCATTCAGCTGGGGGGCCTCCCATCCAACCATAACCTCCCTCCTTGTGTTGTTTGCTGTGCTCAGCCACTTTGATTCCAATGAGATAGCCTTTATACATTCCTGAAATCTTTCAAACAGGAACTTAAGTTTGTCCGAGGGGATGTTCAAGGTTCTCCCAAAGCAACATTTATTTCGCCATCTCCACAGCCACCGTACTATGGTCACAAATTTAATGGGCCATTGAGAGTTGCGTCCAGTCATAGTTACATTGCGATGGATCCACTCGGCAATCGTTAGAGTTGGGTCATGGATACCCTCGCCAGCCTGCTCAAAATAATTCCAGACACCTCTTGCTTCAGAACAAGACCGGAAGATGTGATCTAGACTCTCTGGTTCGTTAGCACATACCATGCAATTTGGGTTGATTGATAAACCCCTTCTGGCTCTATTCTCATTCGTCATTAATGCTCCATGATTTAAGAGTCATAACAACGCTTTCATTCTCTGAGGTGCCTGCACTTTCCAAATAGTTTTCCATATCCCTTGGTTAGATGGTGGCTCAGCCCCACGTAGGATATTGATGGCTGATTGAATAGTGAAGCTCCCCGAGAGTGTTCCTCCCCAAAATAACTGATCGTTAATTTCCATACTTGAACAGAGGTGGATTGTTGCAATCCGGTTAAGGGCCTCCTGTGGCAGTAGAGGCACCAGATCACTCCACCTCCATCCAGTGTCTGCCTGCCAGTAGTCAGCGACCTTTCTCATTTGGTCTATAATAGGAACCAGTTGTGTTGTCATCTCCATTAAAGGCTTGCTCGTAGCCTATTTGTGGGACCAGAACCGTGTGTGCTGACCATCGCCCACGGCATGACGCAACCCTTGTTGAAGAAGTACTCTGTTTTCCCATACTCCCTTCCACAAGTTTGAGGGGTTTCGGTAATTTCTAGGGCTTTCAAGTTCGAAATTGCCTCTACAATATTTATGCCGCAAGACTCGGGCCCATAGCGCATCTGGCTCGTGGATCATACGCCATCCTATTTTTGCCATAGAAGCCGAGTTCAGATCCCTCATCACTCTTAACCCCAAGCCACCATATGTCATCGAGCTTGTCACTGTAGCCCATGCAACCAAGTGTGGCTTGCGGTCCGTGCTGCTTCCTGCCCATAAAAACTGTCGCACCTTCCTATCAAGGTCATCACAGACCGCTCTTGGGAGCCGACACGTTTGCATGGTATAGGTTGGGATGGCTATGAGGGTGGACTTGATGAGCATTATCCTACCTGCTAAAGATAGGCATTTAGTCCTCCATCCCGTCAACCGTTTGCCCACTCTGTCAACCATGTTTTGAAACATGAACTTGGTCACTTTTCTTGATAGAGTGGGTACTCCTAAGTACATGCCCAGATCGTCCGTAGCTGGAATACCAACTAATTCACTAATACGCTGCACCTCCAAATCAGGCATGTTATGAGAGAACATGATTCTTGACTTACCGTGATTAACTTTCTGTCACGAAGCGGCTCAGAATCTGTCAAGGCACTCTTTAATCACTTGAGCTTGCTCCATCGAGGCCTCGGCGAATAAGACCAAGTCATCGGCAAACATTAGATTTGAGATAGGGGGCCCCCCACGACTCGCAGTTACTGGCTTCCATCTTTCCTGGGAAACTGCAGACTCGATCGCATGAGCTAGTCTCTCCATACACATCACAAAGATATAGGGTGAGAGAGGATTTCCTTGTCGAATTCCCCGTGTGGGCTTGAATGTCTTCGTAGGTACCCCATTCCACAATACACACATTGAGCATGTTGTGATGCAGCCGTAGATCACTTCTATGAGCGACATGGGGAGTTGCATCCGTTGTAAGGTGTCCCTCACAAAGTTCCAATTGATACGGTCATAAGCCTTTTCAAAATCTATCTTTATCGCCATGTATCCCTTGATCCCTTGCTTGTGCCTCATCGTGTGCAGGATCTTTTGCATTATTATTATATTTTCTGTAATTTGGCGCTTTGGTACAAAGCTAGCCTGGGTAGGTGCTATGACACTTGGCAGAATCTCCTTCAAACGCTCCACTATGGTCCTGGTGATCACCTTATAAATCACATTATAAAGCCCAATGGGTCTGAACTGCGTAATGGATTAGGGATGGTCTACCTTCGGTATAAGCGTAAGGAAAGTATGATTAAGCGTTGCTGGGCTTTCTTGTCTGTTAAGGATTCCCAGGATAGTCTGGCTTATGTCCTCTCCTACAACTCCCCAATAATACTGGAAGAAGACGGCATGAAAATCATCTGGCCCTGGCGCCTTGTAAGGGTTCATGCCTTTGAGGGCTTTCCACACCTCACTGGGAGCAAAAGGTTTCCCAATAGCATTCACCTGTTCGGGTGTCAGGTTTGGGAAACGATGCTCCAAAAACTTGTCTGCCTACATCATGGTGTTACTCTCGGTGTACAGGGCCTTATAAAAATTGACTACCAGTCTCTTCAACTCCGTCGGTTCTGTGACCCAATCTCTTTCACAATTTTGAAGACCTTCTATTCTATTTATTCTTCTTCTAACAATAGTACTAAGATGGAAAAAGCGTGTGTTTTGATCCCCGTCTCTTATATATTCCATTCGGGATTTCGGGAACCAGAATAACTCGATTTGGTGCAGGACTTCATCGAGTTGGTAACGAAGCTTCGTTTCTAACTTCATCAAGTATCGAGGCCCTCCTTCTTCCAGTCGGTGCTGAATTCCTTCAATATGGCTCCATATTTTCCTTTTCTTGCGAAACAGGTTCCCAAAGATTTCTTTGTTCCAATCGCTCAACTGCCCAGCCAGAGCATCAAGTGCTATATGCATTGGAGTCTTCGTCCTCCATGTTTGACTAATCAGTGCATCAAACTCCGAATGCAACATCCAAGCCGCCTGGAATCTGAACGGCTTCGACCCTGTCACGCTCGGCGTGAAGCCCTGTATAGATATGAGAATGGGTGCATGGTCTGATTGATGCCGAACTAAGTGTTTCACGCCTCCTTCCTGGAATTTACGTCTCCAAGCCATATTGCATAATGCTCGGTCTAGGCGTGCACTCTTTCGGGTACT
Source organism: Carnegiea gigantea (assembly GCA_029747015.1). Lineage (NCBI taxonomy): Eukaryota > Viridiplantae > Streptophyta > Magnoliopsida > Caryophyllales > Cactaceae > Carnegiea > Carnegiea gigantea. The sequence goes on from JAKOGI010001198.1 coordinate 145,778, forward strand.
AGGGGTGCGTCCCCTAACCCAGGTACACTTGGGCCCCGTAAATCCAATATCGAGCAAAGCGTTATTTTCAATCCAATTATTAAACTTGACACAACGTCTTGCCATGTCGGATCCTCCATGGTCCCTCTCATCCAAGGAACTTGTTTTATTAAAGTCACTGGCCAACAACCAAGGGCGGTTCATTGCTAAGGCTCTCATCTCCAAAATTCCCCATAGTTCGTCTCGCTTGGAGGAATGAGGGCTAGCATAGACTGCTGTGAACAGCCAACCCTTATTACCATCGCCCTTCACTTCAACAGTAACAAATTGATCATGTGCTTCAATGAGGTTCAAGTGTACCTGATGGTCTAGCCACAAGACCCAGATGCCTCCTTGAAAGCCTCACGCATCTACACGGTATTGACCGCCAAAGCCAATCCTTCTGCTTACATCCTCAGCTCTAACTCCGCTGATATGTGTCTCTAACAATACAATAATCTGGGGTCGTTGCATTCTAACGTGCTCCTTAAGTGTATTCAGAAACTCCCGACTACCTGCTCCCTGCGTATTCCAGACTAATAGCCTCAAGTCTTGGGTTTTCATAACACTGTTCGTGGTCATTGATATTAACATAAGTAATAAAACTCTCATGGAGTAATCACAATCTTGATGGCTACTGAGATGAGCCCAGTTCACATCTCCTCATGGCCTCGCGAGTACCATGGCCCGCATTATAGCAGCCTCCCACCTCTGGTGATTGGTTTGACCCATCAAGAATGGCCAGTTGTCGACTCTCATTGCTCTCCCTACCCAGACTCCTATTTTTGTCTGGGGGAACGCCCACCAAGGAAGTATCTCCCACTGGGTACCAATAATGATTTGTGAGACCTCGACCTGAAGTAGGGTGTAATAGCCCTCCTTCAATAGTGGTATGCTGCATATTGGACCGTGCCGCGCTTCCATGCTGGATGCTAAAGGAGTGTCCCGGTCTATGGGTAGTTCGGGGATCAACCGTGCCTGATGCTATTGGGCCGGCTTGGGAATGGGAGCTAGTGGGACCGCGGAAGGCCTGCAGATTTAATGAGCTTTGGCATTGCAAACGGGATTCATCCCGTATCGCAGTTAGGAGGTTCCGTGTTGGGCTTGAATTGTTCTGAAGAAGATTTTCCTTTCCTAACGTATTTACCGTAGCCATTTCCGTCCTACTTTCTGCATAAAAATCCCCATTTATTTCCCTTCCGAAACCAGTCCCTTCCACATGGAATAAATCCTCTTCCTTATCTCCTTGTACATCTTCCCTTTCCAAAGCAGGATCCATTTCTATATTGAGATCGAGGTTTGCGAGAGCTCTAAATCTAGAACCTTGATCTTGAGCGTCTGATGAGGCTAATTCCAGACGTGGGTCGTGATTGTTGCTTAATTGATGCACCCTTCTTGCATCACTTTCTCGACTTTCCTTATCCATGTCACTTACCAAATTCTGTCCCCTACGGCCCGGGTGTCTGGCTCCCTCGTCACGGTTCAAACCGGGTACTTCAGCTGGTCGGCCTCCTGACTGCATTTGTTGACGTGCTGGCTTCCGTCTCGCTGGTTTCCGCACTAGCATCCAGCTGCCATAGGTATTTTCTTCTTCCGGCTTGGAACAAGCAACAATGTTTTCTTCCTTATCCCCCTCTCCTTCTCGTTCCTTCAGATGATCCAAGGGGCAAGACTCTTCCTTATGTCCCTAAGTCCCACATTTAAAGCAAATCATTCGAAGCCCTTCATATTGCACTTTCCAGATTCTACCGTTCAGTCGAAACTTCGATAAGAGCGGCTTCGTGAGATCAACCTCAACACTTAATCTGGTGAATTGGCCCCTTTCCACAGTAGCAGTGGTGTTATCGGCTCTTCGTACCTTTCCGATTTTGCTTCCAATCTTATGCAATAGGAAATCTTTATTAAAGTATTCAACACTAAGTTTCGGTATACGCACCCAGGCGGTTAGTCGAGTGATGCTGTCCTCCTCAGGGACGAAGTTCGGAACCCACTCCTGTATCACTAGATAATTATCACCTATCATCCACGGTCCATTTAACATGACATGTTCATAATCTTCTGGGTTTGTGAAGCGAGTAACGTAGTAGTCATGGCCGATGTCAATGAATGAAAAATCTCCTTTCAGTGCCCATTTAATTTTCAGACGCCTCTTTAATTGAAGGAATCCAATTCCTTTATCAAACATCTTGATTATTAGCGCATTCCGCCATGGTTCGCGTAGCATACGCTTCTCCGCCGCTGTGAGGAGAATTGTCGGACAGGTCGGATCATCCTCCTCTGGGGGCTCATCATCTTCGGAAACCTCATCAAAACCATCATCCTCCCAGATTGGGTTTTCCAGGGTCTCGAACTCCAAGTTTGGGTTATTCCGTTGCAGTGTGTCTCTGTAAGAGGCCCTCAACCTTCCCCGTGTCTGTGGGTTCACCGGTGCTGTATCGGGGACGAGGGGTGATCCCACCACCATCTCCATCATCTCTACATCCTCCCTGTCGGCAACTTCATTGGGGATCCCTGCCGTGCCTCTCTTCATCTTCTTTGTCGATCGCAATAGTTGGTCGGCCTCTTCCGTAGTTTGCTGAATCACAATTAGCCCATAATTATGTAAACTCATTTAACTCCATTCAATATGATTCAACAAGATTTAATATGATTCCGCAGTTTTAGTATGTTTCAGCATGATTTAGTAATAAGCACCAACAAATGCTTATCATAAATCGAAAAGAACATGCCCAAAGTTGAACTTCATAATTATTACTTGGTGAATTTCATTTGATTTCTAACCACACACACAAATTTGGAGACCAAATTCAGAGACCGAACATGGTAGTATCAAATTGAAATCAAGTCAGAGACTGAAATTAATAAGCGCTCTCCACTTGAGACCAGCACAATTTTCGGTCTCAGATTTCGATACCAAACTCAAAAATTGGTTTTCTTTAGAGATCGAAGAAATTTTTAGTCTCAAATTTAGAGACCAAATTCCTAGCACGGTTTCCATTAGAGACCAAAATAAATTTCAGTTTCGAATTTTTAGACTAAACTTCTAGAAGGGGTTTCACTTAAAGACCAAAAATTCCGGTCTCTAAGTTTGGAAATAATTCGAGATTCTTCATTTGCCAGAACGTAGGATTTCTTGAAACTGATTTCAGAGACCGAAAGGAACTTCATACTCTAACTGAGACCGTTTCTGAGTTGGATTCAAAACGAGACTACTTTTAAAGACCAAATCCTCAATTACGGTTTCACTTAGAGACCGTAATCTGTCGGTCTCAAATTGCGGTCTCAACATCTCCGTGTTGTTTTAATTTTTCTCCCCCAGCTCGGTCTCCACAGTCCCACTCCCTCGACCCTCTTTTCTCCTCGCACAACCATATCGCGACAACAACTCTCTCTTTCGGCGACGGCAGGCGACATTCCGGCGACAAGGTTGGTGTTTTCTGGCTCCTCTTCCTCTATATATTCTCCATGTTCCAATAATTCTCACTCACGGCCTCTTGGTGTATGTGCATCGCAAGTTAATTAGGGTTGAAAGCAGCCGGCTCAGCCATGGTTTGGTGTTTCCGACGAGTTATGTTCCGGCGAGTTGTTTGCTAGAGTACGTTGTTCAGGCAAGTATTCTACTTCAGTTCTATCAATTACATTCAATTGCAATCATTTGGTGAGTTAGGGTTCCTTTGTGAATCCTTGCCAGATTCAATGCAAAAACTGACTTTCCTGAAAACACTAGAGATTCGGGTTTATTCTGCTGAGCTGAATGAAAATATCGAGAGCCCACTGGGGAGGACTGGCCTAAAATTCAACACATCCCCCACATTGCAATTCGGGGTCATTGTTATTAGTATTGAGGAACTGGCAAGTGCATCCATCACAAGCGTGTAAATTCTCTACCTTACCTTTAATTTCATCTAATCTCCATATTATGCATGAGTTATCCATTTACTTGTTCAGTTTATCCCTCAAAAGCTATCATGTCCAGTAATGATTGAGTTTCACTTCTTCTGGTCGAATGTCTAGCAATATATACTACTCTTACAATATTTCATATTGAGTATTTGAGTATTTGATGATATTTTGGATGACTGCGTAGTACCATACTCTTGGGAGTTAGTTTGTACTCCTAGGAGTATGATATAAATTTTGAGGGAGATTACAAAATATCCAACTCAAATCTGCCATGACACTTGACAAACAACTCAAAATTTCCATAATACTCGATGAGGACCATGAGATAATTCATTCATTGGTAGTGTGACTAATTTTTTTTGGGCTATATGGTCTATTCTTCCAGCCAAGAGACCCCATCATCCAGCTAGTGGACGCATCTGTATTGATTTGAATTGCATGAACACCCAAAAAAGGGCTTGGGGGGTGTTTTCAATTATAGTAATTTTTGCCTCTTTGGAGATGTATGTTCTGGGTCAACATGACTGCCCTTTACAGCCAAAATGAACTGTTGCCTTAGTTAGGCGACATGCCTCACTTGTCATCAAGATAATTTCAAGTACCACTTGTGGGAGATGATCACATGAGCTGCTTATAAAAGATCAAGTTCTTTTTTGGTGGGTTTATTATGGGGCCAAATATTAACGATTCAACCTTCAAAATTTTTCTTACAGTTTTCATAACTATCTCTTGAAATGAATGTTTATAGCAACTGAGGTAGTGATGTATGTAGAAATAAGGTTACACACACACATATATATATATATATATATGTACGCACATACATACATACATACATACATATATATATATATATATATATATATATATATATATATATATGTATGTACACACACACACATATATATATATATATGTGTGTGTGTGTGTGTGTGTGTATATATATATATATATATATACACACACATACACACACATACACATACACACACACACATATATATATATATATATATATATATATATATATATGTTGTACGCGGTGGTTGTAGTTTTGGAATGGAAAACTGTGAAAATTTTGGTGTAATTTCGGATGCCAAATGTGTGGCACGTACATCGAGATATTGTATTTAGGGGCAAATGTGGCCCGAACATGTAAATAGCATGATGTGTAAAATATAGGTGGTATGTTCACATGGGTAGAATTATTGCAAAAAATATGTGCAGGTTAGAAACCGAAATTGAAATCACAGTCTCTGTTTGAGACCGAAACTAAAGTAGCGGTCTCCAATTTAGCTAAAAAGGGTCCCCGGTCTCTGATTGAGACCAAAATAAAAACCGATCTCTAATAGAGACCGAGGTCAACGGTCTCCACTAGAGATCGGCCCATTTTGGTCTCAAATGGAGACCGGGCCATTTTGGTCTTCAATGGAGACCGGTCCATTTTGGTATCAAATAGAGACCGGGCAGTTTTGGTCTCAATCAGAGACCAATGTGTTTGGTCTCTAATTGAGACCAAATTTTTTGGTGTCCAATAGAGACCAATCTGGCCCAAACTCCAATGGAGACCATGACAGTTTAGTCTCAAAATTCGGTCTCTGGTAGAGAACGATATGTGCAATTGGGCCTTCAAATTTGAATTGCTACCAAACTTTTGGAGACCAATACTTTTCGGTCTCTGTTCGGTCTCCAAAATTAAATAGAGACCGAGTTTTCCATTTTGAATACCGAATTTTTTCGGTCTCAAAAGGACCGGCTAAGTATATTATATAATCGTCCATGAATTGCTATTTTGGTCCACATAAAATAATATGATATAAATATGTACTGATATGGTTTTAATTAGATAAAATCTTAGACCTTTTTTTATAATTTACGAACCATGACATAATTTATGCTGGTTATCATACAATGACTTTATTTGTTGTAAAATGTAAACTCTAGTCATTTACTTGACTGTAGACTTCTTTTTATTTTGGCTCTAACAAAAGAACTTATATACCCCCCAAAAAAAAAAACTAATCTAATTTCCAACATGTACTAGAAAATCCTAATAAAAATAATAAATATATATTGCATGTTATATGCACTTTTGGGGGGAGGGGGTTGACATGTTCCATGCACATTGATGTTGGGATTGCACCCAAATCCAAGATGTTAAAAGGTGACCATGGGAAGAGAGTCAAGCAGGATCATGGACTTCAATGTTCGGATTGTACTCATCCTCTTAGTTTGGAGAGATCTCTGGCCACCATGAAGAGTACATTACCTATACTGTCACTGGTCCATGGGCTTCAATGATTACACTACTCAAAATCGTAAAAAGAAGCAAAGATTTTAGATGAAAGGGCGGAGGCAAGGCAGGCACATCAACAGTTGATTCAGTTAGTTAAAGCTTAAAGGATGACCTGTTTTGACTCTGTACAATTGATTTCACTATTTTGCGAATGGTGAAGAGGATGGATGTCTGAGTGGTTGAAAGAGTTGGTCTTGAAAAGCGAAATATTGATAGGAATACTAATGGTTTGAATCCCTCTCCATCTTGAAGCTCATTCACATACAATGGCGGATCAAGACATGAGAATTAAGGGTGTCCACCTACTAACATTCATTCCTACATATACTAAAAAATAAAGTTACAATAATATGCAAAATACAATAGTCTACTATTACAATTGTCGTTTATGTTTTTTCATATTTGAAATTGATGCATGGTAAAGTTATTAGAAAATGCGTCAAATTTAAAATTTTCACTATATAACAAACTATCTATGGACCTAACCCCTCAATTTGGCCAGTTTCGGTGGCGAAGTCAGGAATTTAGGGGAGGGGTGTCGGAAATAAAATGACAGTTGCGGTTGAGTGATATTGTTTCCACTTTTTTCATTCAATAGTGAGTTTTCATATTTAGAACTTGAAGGGAATGATGATTATTTAATTATCCTTTTGAAATATCTATGTATTTTGAGTTAGAATTCAAATTAACCCACAAGTAAAATAACATTAGAATTGGCAGTTGAAACTCATAAATTAAAACAAAAAAAGTAAATTAACCTCAAGTTAAAAGATTAATCAACAAGTTGAGCCACTGAGATCAATTAAAGTGCTATCTTTTTGAAATATTTATATGCTTTGATTCAGAATTGATATTAAACCCATAAATTATACAAATTTACAATTGTAATTCACAAATTAAACTCATAAATAAACTTAAAAAATAAATTAATTTGCAAATTAAAAATTGAATAACAAATTGAATTCAATTAAAGTACTAAACTATAATTAATAGACTTTGAGTTTTAAATTGAGAGATGCTACTAACCAAAAAAAAGATAAAGAAAAAGGGATGCTACTAACAGAAAAAAATAAAGAAAAAAATTCAACAACAGGCCTCAACAAGATTCGAACCCGCGAAGTCCTGGACCAGAAACCCACAACGCATGCGGTCCCAAGAACAAAGAAAAAAAATTCAACAACAGGCCTTAACAAAATTCGAACCCGCGAAGTCCTGGACGAGAAACCCACAACCCATGCGGTCCCAAGAATAAAGAAAAAAATTTAACAACAAGCCTCATGAGGATTCGAACCCACAAAGTCCATGACCAAAAACCCACAACAAAGGCACTCCCACCACCAAGCTACTGAGATTTTTATCAACCATATCTGCGACACTATTTATTTATCATATCTCCCTTAGTTTTTAGTATACTACTTTTTTTTTCAGTTGACCCCACTGACACACCGCTCCCTCTGCCACTGGCCAGTTTGGTCTGCTTTTGGCATATTACTTTCGAAATTCAACTGAAAAGAAAACTAGGACTATGAAGATGACTAGACTAGAGAGATTTAGAGAGTCAAAGTGAGAGTGGAGGATGGAAGAGAGGTTGATTTGTTGGGTTTGTTGTTTTAGATTGCTTCTGGCCCATCTTTACAGCTATGTTTTCAATTAAAAAAGAAAGTTTGCAATTGTTAGTAGTAGGGCCTGCTAATTGTAAGGATATCTTAGACTTGTTGGACGTATTCTAGGGGTGTCTAATTATGGTAACTTTAACCCCTTTAAAATAGCAACTTGGAACTTTTTTTGACATGGACACCCCTAGACATAGTGAAGATATGCCCATGCCTATATACCTTATCTCGTAGCAGCTATCAAAGTAAGCAAGCCACCTCTAGTTTAGGGAGTTGAAATTATTCGTTTAAAAATTTTTTGAAAAGCTAATCACATATTGGAATAGTAGGGTTATTGTCTTACTAGTTTTTAGAAGAGCTAATATTTCCCTTAGCTAAATCCTTTCTTTGCCTTCCTTTGGACTTGTGTTTTGTTTGTAGAACACTCAATGAAGGCCTTACCGACATATTTAGACTCCAACTACGTACTGTCCATGTATGCTCCATACAAGACCTAACCAACTGTCCATCCTACCTCCGCCACTTTCTTGATATCCTTTCTTTATTTTGACTTAGTAAAGTTTTTTAGTGCCATGTTTCGATCCTCTTCCTATGACTTAGAAATATTGAGCCTAATTATTCGTGAGTAGTTTGTATGCTCTTGATTATGTATTTCTCTCTTTTGTGGTTGACCTTTATCGTATTACTGAATATTCATTTTTATATTATCTAATGTCTGGATATGCTTTAAGTGAGTGCTGTATATAATATCTAGATATGCTACAGTAAGCAAGATTTTCTTGTTGCATTAGTATAATATATTGACAGAATACTTAGAAGTTGTTACAATAAGAATATGGGCTCAGAAATTTTCTGTCTGCTAGACTTTAATACGTTCAAATATGTCTTTTATATATTTCTCAAAAAAATTGGAGTTTTAATTAATCAATTTGAGATGCAAGGTGCATTGTAACTAATTGACTCCCCTTTTGCTTCTGTTCTTGTGTAACTTGTATGAAATTATTGGGAAGTTCACGTCCCAAGGACCAAGTTGTGAATCCTATCTGAAAGATGATGAACATATTGATAGCTCCTTAAGCTCTTTTATGGTTCTCTCGAAATGGAGCTTCAACTTCATGAAAAAAGCAAGAGATGTAAACTTTCCAACAAGGGCAATTAAAAAAAGTCGCATTAAGAATTCAAAGTTAAATCATGATCCACCCACCCTTACTGAAATTGTGAAAGAAGCTTTGGATCTAGGAAACCTGAAATCTCTATTATTGGAGATAAGGTCCCGACAATTATAAGAATTATAAGAATCCCAAGAAAAGAGTTAGAAGACAAACGATAGACTAGAGATTTATGTTCTTATGTTATCTTCCGGTCAGTGGGTGGCTATTTTAATTTATGTTTGTGTTTGAAACTACCCGACCAGTATGAATTTATTTGTTTGAGATTTGCAATCTTTAGGACATAGTAGTTGATTTTTATGAGTTGTGTAGTTGTTGTAACGCCTTTTCTTATTATTGTAAGGGCAATATCAAGTTTGAAGCATATTTATTAAGGACCCACTTTATAATACACATAAAATATTTATTAAGGACCTACTTTATAATACACATATTTATTTTTTTGAGTCTAAAAAATAAGAAAAATTGAGTTTGAAGCAAAATAAATAATAAAATAAAGGAAGACTTGGAATGCATGTAGGAACTCTATTATTGTCCTCCATGCATGTCATTTCATAAAACAAGCTGACTACAAAAAAAAAAAAAAAAAAATTCACATATAAAACTTAGAGGGCCTACTGGAACTCATTCCAACCTAACGACATTAATTGTTTCTATATGTAAACACCCCCCAAATAAAAGCATGGGCATAATCAAACTTGAGTGGAGAGGAATGCAAGGCTCACACATGCACTCCACATTACAAAACAAGAAGTTTACAGTTGCCCATGTCGCAATTATGGGATTCAAGCAAATTCGTGTTGAAGGGAGATAATAAGATAATTATTTTGTCTATTCAAGTTTAAATTAAAGTATGTCATGGCTAGCGTATAGAAGTCCATCAACATTCAAGCTAAGACATTAAGATTTTTATTCAATACTAGTATAATATCCCTTGCTATACAAAGACTTGAGTTAATTTTGTTATTAAACAATAATTAAAATATATTAATTTATTAAAATAAGTTAAATTTTGTATGATAGAATAACTATTATGCTATCGTAATCGTTCATAGAAACATAGGTTTTTTCTTATTTTCAATTACATCACTTAAAATTACATTTTTTTAATATTAAAATTATTTATTTAATTAGGTTAAGTTTTAACCTTTAATATGCAAGTCACAATTTTGTCATTTGATACATTATATATTTTTTTCAATATGATTTAGTTAAGAATATGTTACTATTCTACTAATTATTACATAAATTATTCATTAAGTGGTTTTATTAAGTGGCCAATTCTTTTAATTTAATGTAGCATTGTGTTAAATTAGCTTTACTCTTGTGTGGCTATTCAAATGCCTATGTAGTTAGATTTTATAAGATTAAATTTCATTCGCAAAGTAATAACATATATAATAACATAGAGTGAATCCTAATTTTTTTTTTCTTTTGAAGGTTAATAAATCCTAGTTAATAACATTAATGTTAATTAATATGAGTCAACTAATATTCACCAATTAGAACTTGCCAATTCATTGTTTTATGCCACATTAGCTTGCCACATGTTATTCACACATGATTTGTATCCAACTTTTAATATATATATATATATGATTGTGGCTGGCTTAATTTTCATCATACTTTTCAGAAATTTAATATGGTAAATAATTAGATGGTCAAATTTGCATTACTTTACTTCACTTTTCTTTCACTTCTCCCATTTGTAGAATTTTCTTTTTATTTTAATTGATGATAATAGATACAAAGCCATTGAAAGAAAAATTACTTAATATTCCTCTATACTCCCCTGTAAAAAAGAAGTTTAATTTATCATCAGAATAAATTAAAATAAGTACAAAAAAGAAAAAAATCCAAAGATGATGATCCATAACTAGGGGTGTGCAAAAAAATTTTAAACCGAAAATCGAACCCAAAAATAGAAAAAATCAACCGAAAAATTAGTTAACCGAATAAATTTTTCAAAAAAGTCGGCTCCGTTAACCGAACCGAAATTTTTTTTGGTTTTCGATTCAGGTACGGTTCGGATTATTTGAAAATTCGGTTAACTGGTGGTTAACCGAACCGAAAATAATTTATTTTTTTAAAAAATTATACATAAAAAATAAAAGCTTCTATAAAAAAGTACACTTTTTTATTATTTATAAATGGCAACCAATGTTTAATTTTTACAAAAAGAATTTAAACATAAAAGAATGACAAATTTAGGTAAGAAAGTATAAGTTTTTTTATTATTTGTAAACTGTTAACCAGTAACCGAACCGAAAAATCGGTTAACTGAACCGAAAATTAGTTAACCGATATTTTCGGTTCGTTTACGGTTCGGGTTTTGGACGAACCAAAATTTTCGGTTCGGTTACAGTTCGGAATTTTTTTGAACCGAAAAACAGGTTAACTAATTTTCGGTAAACCAAAACTCTAGTTAATCGATTTTGCACAACCCTATCCATAACTTAAATCCAATATCTGTTTGTTTTAACCATGGTATGGAATTGATTAATAGAGAGAGAATAAAATAAAGAAGACAATTTAGTTGCGTTGATTACTGTTGCAAATGGCGCATATGCGCATTGGTAGGACCGAGTAACAAGATACTTGCAGCATTTTGCATGCATTCGTACCCACTTTTTTAATTGCTTCCTTTTTTTTTGAAAATTTTTATAATTATTTTAAATTTTAAATTATTCTTGTTCTTGAATTAATAATTGAGCTTTTTTTTTTTTTTGGTCTTAGATATTTCATTTCACTAGAGTCGAGTTACTGCTGACCCAATAAGGGGTAGTAACCCTCTCATCACAGATTTTCTCCATTCACAATATTCAACTTGAGATCTTTCTTAAAAGGAATAAGTGTCAGGCCATTTGAACAAACCTGTATTGAGTATTAATAATTGAGCATTTTGATGACATCAGGATAAGGTCTGTGTCATTGTACACGTACGTCTTTTTGTCAAAGTTAAAAACATTTATGGCCATATCTTTTCCTATTTTTGTTAGATGATCCATTATACAAGTGTAATATACTTAAAAGGTGGGAGATTTCGTCCATTAAGTAAAGTGACATAAGGCATATATATAATTATGTTCTTAATTTCAAAATGATCATGTCGAATCAAGACGAATATAAAGTTCTTAAACAATCAGTATAACAACCACTAACGTGGCCCAAGGGTGGGGGAGTACCTATTCATTACATTGAGAAATATGGGGTGGTAAATGGGTGAAGTTGGTTGAGATTAGTAGAAGTAGGTTAAAGTGGGTATTTTTTTGTTGAAGTAGATATTTTTTTTGGGTTGAAGTGAATTGAAGTAGGTTGAAGTGAGTTGGAGTGGGTTAAAGTTGGTTGAAGCAGGTCAAAATAGTGGGAAGTGAGTTAAAGTTGGTTGAAATGGGTTAAAGTTGGTTGAAGTTGGTTGAAGTGGGTTGAAGTTAGTTGAAGTGAGGGTTTTTAAAAAAAAAAAAAAATTGAAGTTGGTCAAGTGAGTTGAAATGGATTGAAGTTGGTTGAGATTGATAAATTAGGATTTACCAAGAGCCTAATAATAGAAAAGATAGGAACATAGTTCGCCAAATTCGGGTCAAAGCCTCTTAACATTTCTTAATTTTCAGCAAAAATTAAATCCTCGAACTTAATTATATAATTGAGAGATTGAACCTTAAATTTTGATACCATCCACCCCATGCCAACAGATGATTGGGGAAAAGGTAAGAATTTTTTTCGATTATTAGTTGAGCATACCCCTTACAATAATAAAGATAATAAAAACAGTCACTACACTGCTCACGAGAAAAAACAGCTATTAAGACCTACATACTGCAAATCGCAAAGTAAGCTCAACAAACTGCTAGTATCAAACATAGACATCAAGTAGAATAACCACTGGAGATAGTCTAAGAACATCAATTTTTAATCTGTCGTTTGTTTTCTAGGTCTTTTCTCATACTTCTTGTGATTCTTCTAATTGCCGATAAGAATTTCCAACTTTTCTCCTTAGGGTTTAGATTTGAAAATAGAAGTGTTCCTCAAAGAAAGAATTTAAAAAAAAAAGGGCAGCCCGTTGCATAAGCATCCCACGTTCACACAGGGTTCGGAGAAGGGCCGCACCCCAAGGGGTGAATTGTAGGCAGTCTAACCTGACTTTGTCAGTGGCTGATTCCACGGCTCGAACCCGTGACCTTTTGGGAACAAGGAGTCCTTGAAGAAAGAATATTATGCATAAATAAACCGTCAAACAAGCTCAAGGCTTATTAAAAGAAAGCACCCAGGCATGTTGCAAAGATGCACTTACTACAAAATACAAATTGACCAAATCGTTATTAATTTGGTGCGATGCGCATGAAATCAACAAATAAGATTGTCTTAATCTTCCATTGAATCTTCTAGCCCAACTATGTACAAGTCTAGTTCAGTCATAAAAGTGGAAATTGAGTGGTCATGGTGATCAATATGAATATTCATCCTTTATGTTTCCACTTATCTCGCCTAAAAGAGAAGATGGCAAGAATATAATATATGAATGACTTCTGGTCGGGTCAAAATAATCTCTTTTACCTGACCCTACTTTGGTCTATTTGTCTTGAGAGATGACTAAGATGAACTGATGACAAGTGAAGGCTCAACGAAGGATGATGTAATAGGAGAATTTGATCTTCCACACAAGTTCAGGACGATATGAATGGAGAAATTTGATCTTTGCTACAAGCAAAGTGTGTTTAAAGTAAAAATGATAGTGGGTTTTGGATCCGACTCAAATCCGCGATATTGACCACAGATTGATGATAGACCTCAATTTTGATTAATGCCTTATCCCCTTTTTGGTTCATTTTCCCTAATTCTCCTTTGATTTACAGGAATTTGAATGAGTTTTGCCTCCCCCAGGGTTGTTGCCTTGTTTAATCCCATTTTCGACTTTTTGCAGGTGTTTTTCAAGCTATTCAAGCAAGAGGGACAGCTAGTACATGAAGAAAGGCAATTCAAGAGGAAGGACGATCACGTAAAGGCCCAAGGGAAGTAAGAGAGCACGAAAAAATATGAATTCAAGGGTGCAGGATGGGCGACAGCCGTCACACATTCGACCACCTGGTCGTCACCTGCCTGCAGGAGAAGCCTCCAATTCCAGGAGGTGTTGTCATCGCCGCGACAGGCTGTCGCCGGGGCATGGCCAAGCCGTCGCCTGGGCGATCACCGTCGCCGCTTCATAGTTTTTAGCCTATAAATACCCTATTTTGTCTAATTTTGAGATTATGCTTAATTTCTCTTGTAAAAAGCACTTCAAACACTTTCTACGTTTGATTTGGGGTCAAGGCAAGATTAGTGTTCTTGAATTATTGTTGATTGAAGATTTTGAAGACTTTCATTCTCAATTGCATTAATCGAAGTTTGTTCTTCATTCTCTCTCTTTTCCTCTTGGTTTTGCTTAGTTTGTTTGATCATGTTTGGTTGTGATTGTTTGTTTGTTACAATGATGATTACTGAGTAGTTTTCCTCAACTTGGGTTGGGGATTAGGAGCTAGGATGGCATAATAAGCTTGGTGTGATCTTGTCTTGCTTTAATTTTCAAGTTATTTAGGGGTCTCATTCTCTACCCACCAAGTGTTCAATGAAATGTCCGAAAGAACATTCCATCCAATACTTGGGGCGAATAACCACACCGAGCAGTGAGTATTCATCCTATGTGGATAGAAAAAGAGAGAAAAAGCATTGGGTATGAAACTAACCCAAAGCCTTGTTAGATGCAAGTTGGTCTTCCTTAACCTCAACCCTCAAGCCCCCATGAAAACAAGTGAGCTTGGGGATTAAGGTTACTTCTACTCTCCAAAAGGAGGTTTGGGCTTCCCTAAACGAACCAATCACCCCCTTACGATCACTCTTGAATTAAGCCAAGTTCGAGAACTCATGCATAGCATAAGTATCCACTAACGACTAATTCCTCGACCCAAGTCCCTCTCCTATTGAATTTTAAACCTCTATTTTGCCTAGTTTTTGTTTTCCTGCTCTCTCAAACTTACCCTTTCACCTCTCGAGATTCAATCTAATCATTAAAGTAGGTACCCTAAAGTCTTTTTCTCAGTGGACGACATCCAAGTACACGGCCATAAACTGTTCACGTGCATTACACATGCTTACGGTTGCAAGTCTGGAAATTTTAAATTTAGTAATCGAAATTACTGATTGGGCATGAACCAATGATATATCATTTTAATCAAAGTCTATATCATACACTCGAGTGTACGTACTACCATATGGCACATTAATAATTATATCTTAAAATATAAAACATATGACAAATAGATATGGGAGCGCGTGCTCCCAGATGTATATAATAATTTGCCCATTTTAATACTCAGACCATTAATGGTTCAATGATTCGGGGGCAAAAAAAAAAGAAGGCGAAAATAGACGGACCTATTTAGTACGTGAAGACCTACTAAATTTAGAAGATTCGAATTTGAGGTTTGTATCGACAAACCTAAAGGATTTGTGCCGGGTCTTGGTCTACTTCCAAAAAACTATATGGATTCGGATCCAAATGGACTCGACTCGTCATCATTCCTAGTTTAATTGTTTTTTCAACGATATTCAAAAATAAAATTTTCCTCCTCTCTTGTCCTCATCTCCTCTACCATGCTTTCTCCTAGCATGTGTTCTTAGATGATATGGAACGCCTAATAAAGTGTCTTGTAAATAAGTAAATAAATAACGATTCATTCAATATGATTGAAAATGTGTCTTCTAAACTTATTTAATTAGCTAATTTCTCACAATTTCTAGTGAGTTGCAATGTAATATAGCAATATTTTGATCTTTTAATTGATGATCTAATTGTCTCAAAAAAGAAAAAACCTTGAAAAAGGGACTTATATATGACCTAAAATCAAATTAGGATATATGGATGATTTGATCCACCAACCATCGCTAAGGCACTAAAATTCTAATATATCATATTCTAAGCTCCATTTTTTTGGTTCTCTTATTTTATGTTTGTATTGTAAGGATCCCCATATACCATGCAACCATGAGAACTAAAAGAATTTTGCCAGTCAAAGTGTGTTAAACAATGATATCCCTTCACATGGTATCAGAGTAGTCCGCTCCTCATCTGAAAACTATCTGTTATCTCCTCACATGGTATCAGAGTAGTTCCTTAATGTTACGATATCCCTTCACATGGTAAATTACAATAATATTCCTACACCATTATCAATGAGATATCAGTACGTTCCTTAATGTTACCATATAATATCATGAGTTCAATCCCATGATACGTTCCTTAATGTTACCATATAATATCATGAGTTCAATCCCATGATACACAAATTTTCCTTATCCATGGATATTTATTAGAGTTGGAAAAAGCTGATCCGATACGATTACCGACCCGAAGTTAAGTGGGTTATGGTATAAATTTTCGACCCGTTTAATTAAATGGGTTGACACGTTCAATCCGTTTAATTAAATGGGTTAGGTTCAGGTCGGGATTCTCGACGCGAAAAAGTACCTATTTAACCCGTTTAATTAAATAAGTTAAATAAGTCAACTCATTTGTTCATTTTTATTTATCCATTTGCTTTGTATTAGATGATTAAGAATATAAAATTTTTTAGAAATTATGAATTATGACGAATCTGGGGAATTTCAAAGAGTAATTATTTAATGTGATATGTAAACTTAATTTTTAACACTGTAATTACATATTAGTTAAAGATATTAAATGCGTAAATAGTCAATTAAGCGATTGAACTTGACCTGTTTGTCTTAAACGGGTTAAGCGGGTCAACCCGTTTAAAAATTAAATGGGTACAGGTCAAGATTTTTCAACCCGTTTAATAAACGGATTAGATTCAGATTGAGAAATTCTCAACCCATTTAAATTCGATACGAACAAAAATCCGATCTGATATGACCTATTATCCAACTCTAATATTTATGGGAAACCAATAAGTTGCCTTAGTGGTTTTGGCTATCCCGTGGAATGTGCCTCTATTAACCCTAGTCGATCTGGTACAGGTATTTCTCCCCCAAACTGACTAAAGGCTAATTAAACCCCAAGGTTTGGTTTGGTCAAGTAGTCCAAACACATCTCCAAATAAACAGGCCCTTGCAAAGAAAAAAGGGAAAAGAAAATGTGAAGATGAGAGCGGATAAGGTGGGACGTAGGAATGAGCCAATCAGAAAGCAAGGGGCTTAACCACAACCATGAAATCCAACTTTGCAGGATAACCTCACCACCCTTCTCTCTTTCCAAATCTTTTAACTTATAACATTTCTCTCCATCTGTCGCTCCTCTTAATACCCTCCTTATACAGTTGAACAAGTTAGGGTTGATTAGATCCGATCAGACCAGATCAGATGGCATCAACAACATCACCAATGGCTAGTCAGTTAAAGAGTGGGTTGATCTGCCCTACAAGTAGGCTCATTGCCCCTCCTAAGGGCATCTCTGGTTCTGCCTTGAGACCCTTCCCTTCAACCTCTAGGAGACTCTCCTCCTTCACCATCAAGGCGATTCAGACTGAGAAGGTATACTCATCTCCATCTCACATATCTATCTTTTTATATCAGTTATGTCTGCCAATTACAGCGGTAAGCTTGCGTACATCTAATTCGGGTACCACTATTTAAATCAAGATATGATGGGTGCATATCTATTTAGAAATTTTGGATTTTTTTTAGTATAGTACCTATGAAACTTGGAAGCAATACTGACAATATAAATATAGATTTCTAAGGTTTTTACTGGAAATTAGTCTAAAAATTTTGTCAGGACTTCAAAAAATTTCATAACATATAAAATCAAGTTGACATAAATCTCGTGTGAGCAATATCTTTTTTTTTTTAATTTCTTGGGTCTTGGATCATTCATTTTACTGCAGTCAAGTTACTGTTGACCTAATAAGAGATAGAGTTATTCCATCACATATTTTCTTTATTTATAAGATTCAAACTCAAGATCTTGTTTAAAGGAAGCAAGTACCAAACTAATTGAACCAACCTATATGGGTTGAATAATATAATTTATGTCAATGCTAATGCAACATAGTTTTGCAATAGAAAAATTGGTCGATTTTTTAACAAAATTTATTAGCAAAAATTTAACGAAGATGGAGCGACTATCCAAGAGTCAATTCTAATACAAGGAATAAAATTTCTCATCCACTAGATTTTTGTACTTAAAAAAAAAAATTTATAAATACCATGAGGTATGTAATTATGTTGTTTAGATCCAATTAGCTATAGTACAAACCAAAATCAAGGTCTTTTAGATTTGCTGATTTATTAGTAGATTTTGGGAAGTTCCTTATAAAAATTGACTGTATGACTTGTATAAAATTAAGTTATTGAATGAATTTTTTTCCCCCAATCAAAACGAAATAGAATATAAAAGTTGAATTTTTATATTGAATTCGGCAACACCTACTTTGACCTAACTAAAACAATATGAGAAAGGGAGATCTGAGATCTTTGATGATGTATGGTGTAAGGACTGTCTTATTTTTAATATATGTTTGCTGATGTGGCTGTTAAGAGTATGTGCTCTTAGGAGTACGATATATATGTTAGTCAATCCACCCTGCATTGATTTTCGCATGTTTGTGTACATTGAAGAAAAAGAAAGAAATGTTTGTATTTTATTTTATTTTATTTGTTGGTAATAATTTGCCTTTTTTTTGTGGTTATTAAATGTTTGAGCAGCAACCATTCCAAGTAATCCAGCCTCTAAATGGAGACCCATTCATTGGTGGGCTTGAGACACCCGTGACATCGAGCCCATTAATTGCATGGTATCTGTCCAACCTCCCAGCCTACAGGACTGCAGTGAACCCACTTCTAAGGGGTGTTGAAGTGGGCCTGGCCCATGGGTTCCTGTTGGTGGGCCCATTTGTCAAGACCGGACCGCTAAGGAACACAGAGTATGCGGGGGCAGCTGGGTCCCTAGCAGCTGGAGGGCTAGTAGTCATCCTTAGCATTTGCCTAACCATCTATGGCATTGCCTCCTTCCAGGAGGGTGAGCCCGCCACCGCCCCGTCTTTGACCCTCACCGGCCGGAGGAAGAAGCCCGACGAGCTTCAGACCGCCGATGGCTGGGCCAAGTTCACCGGTGGGTTCTTCTTCGGAGGAGTCTCCGGTGTCATTTGGGCTTACTTCCTCCTCTACGTGCTCGACCTTCCATACTACATCAAGTGAGGAGAGGGCTGAGGTTGTGTGACTGTGAAGGAGAATGGAAAGGAATATATTGTAAATCTAAGGAAATACTGTGACTTTTCCTATGCTTTTTTGGCAATCTCTAGTCTTGTTCTTGCTTTACTTTGGAATGTGTTTGAGTTACATAACTTGAAATAGGAATTGGATAACATGCCCCTATAGATAACAACAATCTCCACGGACTGCTTGCATGAATACTTGTAAGAAGTTATTGTATTTGCATTAAGCATAAAGACTATGGATATTCGATTGATACTTACCAGGATAGAATCAGCTACTCAAAATATATATCAAATATAGGACACATTGATTTTATGAATACTTATTGAGATTCAAACTGAACTTTTTGAGTTAATTTTTTAAAGAGAACTATGCACGCGAGCTAATTTTTCAAAGAGAACTATGCACGCGATCGACATAAACAAATATACCATGAATGTTGAGGTTACATTGGGGGAGGGGGGGGTATTGATCAAACTAATTGGTACATTTTATAACTATCTAAAGTTTAAATTCAAAGCCCTTGTACAACAGTTTTTAGACCTCCTTTAAGACTGAATAAAATACATAAACATGCAACAAACGTGCACATGTCAACAACCAAAAAAAAAAAAAGAAGAAGAAAACAGATTAAGCAAGAATACACTATGTTCTTCATAGACAAACTAAAACAGAAAGAGGAAAATCATCTTAGTATAGTCTCTACTAGAAATACATAAAGATTTGACCAAATCAATAGAGAAAACTAACAGTTGATTGCAAAACTACAGATGATAAAAAAGCATCTTTTAATAACAGACACTTTAAGGACACACAAACTTGCATTTTACTTGAGTCACACGAGTACCCTATGTTCTACAGATGAAATGAAACCAATCATTGGCAATCATAGAACAAATATTCAATATGATTACAGAGAGGGTGGTTCACTCAAATTCTGCAATGATTTATACACACTGACACAGAAGCATAGCATTTGAAGCCCTCATGATGCATCAAACAAAAAAAGCAGCAAGTTTGATTGCATTACAGATACAGATGATATATATATATATATATATATATATATATATATATATATATATATATATATATATATAGTATGTGAAAAGCAAAGCATAATCTTGGAGGCTAAGCTAATGAAGAGGAGGCATTGAGACTGAAAAAGGTTGGAGAGTCATTTTCAGGAGCAGTGGTTGCAAGACCGAACTGCTTCAAAGAGGGAGAAGGGTGAGACAGCAGCTCTGGAGTGATGAGATTATCCCAACCCATGAGTGGGTTTGCATTGGCTAAACCGTCCCATCCGATGTGGGTCAAATGCTTCACGTCTGTAGGGCACCCTATCTCCATCTCCATGCCCAACTCTTCCATCTCGTCTTCATAGACTAGGACATCAGAGAGAGGCGATTAAAAAAGGTGAGACAACTGCATATTCTGAGTAACTGTGGAAGACTGTATTAATCAATAATCACAGAAGAAAGTGAATAGAGTTTTCTTTTTTTCTTTTTTTTTGTTGGAGGGCGGGAGGAGGAGGTTCTGTAATCAGACAACAAGAAGTCGAGGACTCACTATGGATCCCACAAGAGTGGGGTTTGAAGAAAAAAAGATGTAAGCAATCTTGCCTAAATTCTAGAAAAGCATTTAGACAGTCACAAGGGTAAATAGTAGATATTTTGTATTTTAGAACAATACAGATTGTACAATCAAATGTCTCATAGCTATGATCATTTCTTGTGAGTTGTGACTGCTCATAATGCAGTTAGATAGGAACTGCGTGAATGATTGAAGCTTTCCCTGCGTCTAAAAAGACTGGACATCCATCCCAAGGAAAAATGTACTTTCATAAAGAAGTGTTAAATATTTTGCTATGATATTACCATCATATAGTAAAATAAAAAGAAAGGCAAAAAAAATACATTGATGTTACTTTCGAGATGTAGGCATCGCATTTTTTTCCCAAAAAAAATTGAAAGTTATTTCAAGGTATTCTTTAAACTGTAACCGACAATCCTCTGGACATAACTATCAGCAAGAAGATCAAAGGTTTTTTTTTTAAAAAAAAAAAAAAAAACAGTAGGACTTACTGAATACTTGAGACAGGCTCTTGAACCCCTTCACAAGCCTGTTAACTCCAGTAGATATATTAGGCCTTGGAATTGCCAAAAACCTTGAGGAATGCTTTGTGTTTTCACCGGAGAAGCTGTCTTCATCCTCCTCCTCTAATTGGTTTTCTGAACATTAATCACAGAGAAAAGAAACTTGATTATAAAATGCTTAAGACACCTGAAGATCATATAAAAAAGAAGCACACAGAGAAAACATCTTTATACTGATTGAAGGTGATCTGAAGTCTGATTTTGATCTCCTAGGCCTTTGTTCGGCAACAGCAACACTAGCCTGAGAGACACAGCCCATGGAGAATGGAAGAACAACAAATTTTTCCATTCGGTCTCTGACTTTACCCTGAACTCCCATACTGATATCCACACGGAAAAGAACACAATGGAAATTCACAGCAAAGAAATACGACGATATATGGTTTGAGCAGGTCAAAATTTTGGAAGAGGAATAGAGTTGTTATAATGGCTGCTGTTAGCTTTTCTGCAAGAAGGAATAATTTTTCACGAGAAAAAGCTAGTACCCATGTTGGTTTGGTGGGAAAGAAAATGAAAGAGAAAGATGAGATCTTACTATGTCTTAAGGAACGTTGTCAGAATGAAGCTAAACTATATATGAAATAAACATTGAGAATGCCACGCACATCCAAATATATCATTAGGAAATTAGAGCTAAAAGGCAACCCGTAATGGGGAAATCTAACTCTTGGTATCTAAGTTCCCAGACACAGTTGGTGGGCTCCTCCCACCACTTCACTCTCCTTGTGGAAAAAGCCACCAAATGAAATTCCCACTTTGTTTTTTTTTTAAAAAACCTTAATGCTCATGCCTTCTTTTCTTTATATATACTCCATCCCAAAGAGTGAAACATAAGCGACATTACATATTTCAAAACCCCAGTTATAACAGACGGTGATGGAGATTTCGGGCATTTCTTTACATCAAAGTACCTAATGAGCAATGCTGAACAGATTAGAATAAGTGAATAGCAGCTGTAGAAAAGAAAATGAATAATTATCCACTACTCCCAGAAGATCGAAGTTTAAGCAATACCAAAAGAGGATGAGAAAAATCGATAGGCTTTTTTTCATCATGGTAAGCTCTTCTGCGTACATGGACAATTTTTTTTTTTTTTTTTTTGGGGGGGGGGGGAAGGTTTCCATAATCTAAGAATCATGTAGCTCAGGGGAAATACTTACTACTGCCATAATAAGTGGCCACAATATAGGCATCATTGATCTTAATTAAGAGTGAAAATCTGCCAATATGATTGTGGCATAAACATAGGAACTCAAAATGATTACTTATCTTCTACACCTAACAACAATAAGTTTCATTTCAGACCCCTAACACTTTACGATTGATACATGACTCCTGCAAACCACAATTTTCCTCAAAGAGGACAGAGGGGGTGAGTGGATGAAAAGATATACATAGCAGAAGTGCAGTGAAAGCCTGGTCAATCAAATTTAGGGCAAATACTTGGATGCACAGCCTCGAAGAATGAGGACACTTCATCATATGCCTGAATCCTTCTGAGGAAAGGTGGGGAAAACAGTTTCTAAGCAAAATCGTTTGGAGTTTTGTATTCCTTCATAGTCTGTCAAACATAGAAATAACTGCTTCTCTACTAATATTAGTAACCCTCTAATGAAATTTACACTGAGTACCTTTTCTAAGAAGGTTCATGTCACTGGAGAGAATTCACTTACGGTATCTTACGTGAAAGTGTTCACCTTTGCTCTCCACGATGATTGTCACAACTGACAAGGGTAATCATAGTTCAGTAGAATAACATCACCTAAGAGGATCGATGGCAACAAAATCCAAGTTTGAACATGAAGAACAGTCAGAGCAATCTAAGTGGCACGTACCAACGGATTAGGATTCAGGATCGCAAACAGTAACTCTTAGTGTCAGAACGTTGGAGAACGAGAACATGCAGCCCGCAATGCCTTACTGACGTCAACAGTTTTAGCCAACAGAAGAGTAACAGTAGGAGCCATCAAGGGTATCATATATAAAATTATTAGTTCACTTATTTCTGCTCACCAATAATCTCCACAAGAACAGAGCCCATTCTTGAAATTGTGAAACCTACGAATATCTCTAACAATTATTTCCCTGCCCAAAAGGAGAGAAGTATACTTGAGGAAATTATGGCAGTCAGTACAGACTCGGAGGTTCTTCATGACCCGAATTGGGGTACTACTGGCTGTGCTAATAATCCCATACACAATGGCAAGTTTCTCACTATGGTAACGCAGAAAAATCTCCCGTTGCTCTTCTTCTACATTTTGCATTACCTGCTCTACATCAACACAATAACCTATCTCTTTCAGCCTACCAACCAGGCTGTCCAAATAAGAATAGATTTCAGCTTCTTGTGGGTGGGATCTATCTCCCATCGCAAAAGTATGAACCTGGCTGTTCAATTCAATCCAAGATTGACCAGGATGTTTTCTTAGCCCTTTCTTCTGCATCAAGCCCCGTAATGTAGCAGATTCTTCCCATCTGCTACTGGTAGCACACATGTTGGACAGCAAAACATATGGTTCTGCATCCGTTGGTTCAAGTTCAAGCAGCTTTTGGGAGACCCACTTTCCCATATCATAATTCTTGTGAACTCGACAAGAGGACAGGAAGGCCCTCCATACTGAGCTAAGATGAGAAACTCCATTATCATATATGAAGTTCTTTATCTTATCAAGGCGACCAGCCCGGCCGAAGAGATCGACCATACAAGTAAAATGTTCGAACCCAGGCTTAATACCGTAAACTTCAGTCATTAATTTGAAGTATTTGCGGCCTTCATCAACTAGCCCACCATGGCTGCATGCTGTTAAAACTGCTACAAAGGTTACATCATTTGGTTGAATTCCCTCCTCCGTCATTAATCCAAGAAGTCTGACTGCTTCTCTACCATGCCCATGTAAAGCATATCCAGTTATCAATATAGTCCACAAAATGGTGTTCCTTGTGGTAGTCTGGTCGAATATCAACCGTGCTTGGTCCAAACTTCCACATTTGGAGTACATATCAACCAAGGAGGAGGACAAAACTAGATCCAATTCGTATCCAGTCTTATTTACAAAAGCATGGATCTGCTGACCAAAATCCATCAAGCCATAGTCAGCACACACGGAGACAATGGTAGTGATGGTAAACTTGTCTAGTTCAATTCCTTCATGAACCATATTGCAGAACATTTCTAAAGCTTCTGGCCACCTTCCGTTCTGGGCATACCCAGAAATCATGGAACTACAAGAAACAGCATCAATCGTTACTTTGCCACCATAAAACCTAGAATTTTGTTTTGGAGAAGAAACTTCAGCTACTTTCTTGAAGACTACTGAGGTCTTACCAATTGCTCCACATTTGGAATACATATCAATAAGTGAGGATATTATGTACTTGTCATCATATAATCTAAGTCTGATCAACCGACCATGTATCTGTTCCCCCAGCTCCAGCAACGATAAGGATGAAACCAAACTCAAAGATATGGTAAACGTATACTCATCAAAACAAGATTGTGCTTTTACCATTTCGTACAGGAGCTGCAATGCAGTTTCTTCAGAGCCATTTCTCATCAGACCTGAAATGACTGTGTTCCAAGTTCCAACATCCCTAGAGGGCAGTTTTCTGAATATATCAAGAGTATCTTCCAGATTGCCAATTTTCAGAAATCCACCAATCATTATATTCCATGCAACAGTATTTACATCATCCGTGAGCTCAAACAGCCTTTTTGCATAATCAAGCTTGTCAGATTTCACATAGAAGTCAAGCATGGAGTTCTTCAATACTGCATCCAAACCAGTCCCATTTCTTAGAATCCACCCATGAATTGCCTTACCAATAGAAACAAAACCTGCATTTGAGCAGCACTTGAGGACACTTGACAACGTAAACCCATTAGGACAAATTCCATACCAAACCATCCGGGAGAAAGAATCCACCCCTGCTCGAAACGACCCAATTCGAGCAAAACCCGAAACCAGAATCGTCCATGTCCGGACATCTCTCTCAGTCATTTCATCAAACACCTTCTGGGCAGCATCCAAATCCTTGAATTTAGCATACAGACTCAAAATATAGTTCCTCACATCCAAACCAACAACAGAACCATCCTTGATTACCTTCCCATGGAGAGTCTGAAGCGTCAGCTCATCCTTCAGATCATCAATAAAACCCAACAATTTGGGCCGTGAGTCATGGTGTACAGAAGAGAGAGCAGAGATTTGGCGTTGAATTTGCTTCTGGATAATCTCATTCTGGGTCGAATGTGCAGTGATGATAGCAATTATGTGTAAAGAGGGACAGCATCTGTGATTCAGACTTATGGAATTGTGCAGGAACGTATAGCACGGATGGTAAGTCCATCGCATTGTATACAACTGAGGAGGGTGTCACTTGCAGAGGTGTAATTTGTAATTGATAAGATCTTTCAGGAAAGAAGAGAGAGAATCGGAGCAAACAACCAAGCTGAGAACCTCACAACAAGTCTTCATAATTTTCCCGCCACCGATTAAATTTAACGGCTAAATTTAGAAGCAAAGGATAAGTGTTCAACACTTGGAAATCCGAAAGCAGCTGCAAAAGTACAGAAATAAATTGGGTCGACCCTGAGTCGGGTTAGGGTTAGAGTTACCTGGTCCATGACCCGGCACAGCCCATATATGTGCTTGCTGCCACTGACCCAAGCCGACCCATTATGTTAATGGGTTAACTTTAACTTTTTTTTTCTTTTTTTTTGTTTTAACAATGGTAAGTAGGCCAACTTATTGAGTCCCTATCTAAAAAGTACTCAATGAGCCTCAATAGGTAAGAGCTAAGAAATGCCAAAAGTTGAGCAAAAAAGCTCAGAAACTAAGGCTCACCCACAAAAACTCATGCAGAACAGCACAAGACACAAATTCAATGTACCCCAGATTCGAATCTAGGCGGGAAAGGTGAATAAGGCACTCCTCATCACACAGACTAGAGCTCTTGAGCGGGTTAATTTTAATTTGGCATGATCTATGGGTCAGCTCTATCAACATTCAACAAGAGAAGTTAGATCCTCATATTCAGACCTAAATCTATATCTTGATTTATTAGATTGATCAAATCAAGTCAAATATGAGGCATCATCTATGTAGGGTACTAGAGTGAAGAGAAAAGGGCTTAAAGCTAAATCCTAATGCAGGTCCATATCAATCGTGAAAGTTACTAGCGTCCTAACACTCATTCTACCTCCCTTGTACATATCTTTAATAACTCGAATGTACATAGAGGACACTCCTTTTTTTTTTCCAAGCATCTCCATGTATAACACTTCACACGAAACTCTATCATATACTTTTTCTAGGTCAATGAATACCATATGAAATGTTTCCTATAATATGTTTTCACAAAATCATTTTTCTATAATATGTTTTCGCAAAATCTTTTTTTATGGATCTCTTGGACTCAACCTCTCTAGGAGTAGAGATACTTGTAGATGTAAAGTTGCCTACATTTGGATGTCCCCAGACCCTGTAAAAACAGGACCAACACTGAGATGATGGTGTTGTTGTATGTTTTGCCTTTATTTATGGGTATTAATTTGTCTAATACTAATGTTGAATACTTTATCCATACAACCGCGGTACCATCAAGCCAGGGTCAAGGCTTATCACTTGTGTCGATGTGTTTTTTCGAGATGTGATAAACGTGTCATTCTTGGTGTCAGTCGGGTTAAGCTTATATCAAATCTTATTTTGTATCAAGGACATTTCGGTTTAGTTTGGTCCTTGTGGCTTTTGGTTAGGGCCGACTTGAATCCGGATTGATTGATCTTTGGTGCAGGAAGTTCGTCTTGCAAAAAGAAATAGCTTTGTAGGAAATTTAATGGTAGATTCGGTTCAATTCAGCTCAAATTTAAATTTCGGATCCATTTTTTGGTGAACTTGGTTGACTCTCCAACTAGACACTGATACGTACAGATCGCTGGTTCAGGCATTGTGTTGTTAAGCATCGGTCAATTTTATCAAGTTTTATTCCCCTAAGGGTGCCTCGATCTCCACATTGGACTTATTATTATATATATCCGATTCAACAGTTACCACCGACTATAAAACTTTAATTATTTTAGGCACTTCCCCTTGGATTAATTCCGATAGTTGTTGAAATATAAAAGTGGTATCTGTCTTATATTTGTAAAATAAAAAACTTTAAACGTAGATGTGGTCAACACATCATAGATTTAATTTTTTAGAACACACACAAGAATTAATTATAACCGGACTCATTTAGTACTAGTTGCCTTTTAGGTTGAGTTATACCGATATTTTCTAGGGACAATGGTTTATTTCGCTGTGAATCAAGCAAAGAAGTGTAATAATACATCATTGACATTGTTGACATTGTTATATGCAATTTACAACATTCTACGTTTCCTTTGTGTCTGAGATGAACCAAAATGATACACAGCTTGTTACAAAGCATTTTTAGGGTGTCTTGTTTTGGCTCGAAAATTATATTTTTTATACATTAAATTGAAAAAAGATGGTATAATTAAATAGTGTAAGGATACCACTTACAAATTTTATAAAATCAACCATCTTAATCATATTTTTTTCACAATTATACAATTATGCATATCATATATCTAAGGTTGATCCGATTATGATGTCATTTGTGAGCGCTAGCATAACCGATGAAGTTCACAATTGTTTATCAATCATAACTACTGAAAATGTAGTTAATTTAAGTCACATAACATACTACTCTAGTCTAAAATAAGACATTTGATTAAGCATTTTGAATGCGACACGACATATATCAACGCAATAAAGCTAATACAAATTCAACTAATCAGAACGAGTGGACATCATATTTAGGTTCTTTATGTAGATCCACAATGAGGTCAATGATAGAGGATGTATTTATATAGTGTTCAAGAACCAACTCAAACAAAAGTTTGAGCTGATGATTGAAGGTCCAGAAATAGATTTATCCTCGAGACCTCGAAAGACTCTGATATTATGTTCAAGAACCAACTCAACCAAAAGTTTAAGCTAATGGTTGAAAGCCTAGGAATAGATTTATTCTCTAACACATAGAGTCAACATTATTCTTGTTCTAATATATATCTCTTCTCCACCATAGATATATCATTCTAGGTGAATTGAATAAGTTCTTGAATCAAATTTTCATATATATATATATAGGTGCCACAAGTCTCCTGGGACACGTATGTATTCAGCTAATTTTTCACTTGTGCAAAAAGTTGAACACGATATTTGACAACTCGAAATAGTAATTACACGACAGCAATTCAACAATAATAGAAAGAAGGGCAATGTATTCATTCATGAATCGAATAATTACACGTGTCATTGTATAAGATGAGTCATGTTATTGGTTATTCTCTTTTTGTATTTCCTATATACTAGGGTTATATCCTTACGATATAAAGGTATGAGTTAAATAATTTTTTAATACATTATTAAGAGAATTGATTTTTTATTAAAAAATAAACTATAAATTGATATATTATATTATTTTATTGGTACAAAACAAAGCGAGTCTTCTTTAATTTTTTTTCCTACTAATAACACTTTTTTATTCTTAATTAATATATCTAACTCACATTTTTTGTTGTATTTGCACCATTAAATCATATATATTTAATGATTAAATTTTACTATTAAATGATAGGAAGGTATATAAGAAGTTACCTTATTAAATATAATTAATATTATATTAAATTTACATCCATCGTACATAACCTTTTATTTTTATTTAAAATCTCATATGGCATCCTATGTTGTATTAAAGTATCTTACATGACTATTCACTCCTGTGTAGCATCCAACTTGACAAACTTATATGTCGCTCATACATAAATTCAATTCAACTTTTAATATTTTATATATATATATATATATATATATATATATATATATATATATATATATATGATAATAACAAAACATATGTATTTTTTGCGGTCTTTCTGCATTTTGCAGATAAGATATTTCGTAATGTGATAAGATCATTTCCATTGATCAGATATAAAGCGTATTTTTTGAATTTTTATCCAAATTTATTCTTATTTGATCGTTTTAGCCAGTATCAATTTGGGCTACCCCCTATCGTTCAATAGAAAAACCATGCTACAACGTGGGCTACCCCCAATTGTTGAATAGGAAAGCCATGCAAATAAGATCGAGCGTAGAGAGAGATCATAACACAGCGACCGGTGGACGGGGTATAGCGTAACATATGATCGAGCGTCGAGAGCGACCATAATAAGAGGACGGAAAAGCCAGTTGAATGACATTACATAATAAAATGAAGAACAACATCCTCTCCCTAGAAACTGCCAATACAATCAAGAATCAAATTCTCTTTCGTCAAAATGCCAATACTTTACACACTTGCACAATAAATTAGGAAGGGTAGGACTGAGGAGAGTGGGGGACGGCGAGAACGCTTTTTCATGTGTGGCCACTACACTTCTACAGCCACTGGCAAAAAGGCAAAAGAAAGAATGGAAACCCAAAGTTCAAAGGGGGGACATGACATTAGATGAATGCGGGTAAGGCCTACATCATTCAACACCACAAATTCAAAGTAAACTAAAGTGGAGGATAGAAGTATGAAGATAAGGAGAATCCCAGAAAAAGGAAGCCCCCAACGGTAGCGACTGTTCGTTGTGAGATCTTGGATGCCAACATACTTCCTCCCACCACAGCCACTGATGTACATACCGAATGCCCCATCATGGCTCCCACGCACACCCCCAAAGCATTCTTGTGAGTTGCCAACTGCAGAATCACCAGTACCTTTCGTTATAGCAACCAAAAGCATCCCAGATGGGAAACCACAAAGCTGAAAGCACATCTTTGCACATCCCCCAATGTCTTTCAGGTGTGCAAAAACAGGGATCAATTGATTTGAGCACACAGCCAGAACCGCAAGTTAATTTGGAATCTCAGGGGGAGTGAAGATGACAGATGAGATGCATTCAACAGAAATGCACTTACAGCAATTGTCGCAATCTGACTACGATCACCCCACTCAGCAAGGAAGGTCAGAATAAATGACTGCAACATAACAATATATTAACCTTACCTGATAAGCTCAATGCAGAAAGAACATCAAGTGTGCATTCTTTTAACAGCGAGGAGCTTGGACATCCACTTGCTACGACTTAGAAAATGATAACCCCTCTCAGAGTCAAATGTACCTCTAAAAATATGGGAGTGCAGAATCTCGAAAAGAAACGGCGTATAGAGGTTTTCCCTTGTCCTCCATCAAGTTTCTCTTCGACCTGGATCACATCACCAACAAGCACAACCACATAATAGGAGTCAAATCATGCAACAGATGAGTCAGATATTCATCGTAGTGCCTACCAGCCAGTCAATGGCTAGGAGGATGAGTTGATTTTAACCATTGCATTGATAGATACATATAAGTGGCATTTGCATGAGCCTTCTTTCTCGCTTATAACATTCAATATCAGCTAAATATAAATAATTCATTAAGCAAGAAGACACAGAATTTGGTGGTCTTGGTATTGGTCGGCAAGGTTACCAACATAATGAATAAAAAGCCATGCAAAAAGGCACACTAAGTTTCTCTTTAGTTCGTCATCTGCCTATTATTCATTTTTTTCCTTTTCACTTCCCTATCATTTTCTTTCATAGAAGAGGTAATAGCATGAAAATTAGAGCTCAAGAGTAAGAACTCTTAATATCTCAACGACAACTGTGACTGACAAACTTCACAGAAGAGGTCAGCATGCCCAAAAATATAGTAATCTGAAAGCAAGCTATCACAATAGTTCATCGTCCAGAGCAGCTACAATGGACACCAATGCAGATTCAACCACAAGAATATACATTACAGATCACGACATCCTGCTGACTGTAACCCTCTGACCATCCAACAAACAAATGCTGCAAACCACTACCGACATAAATAATGCTATACCTCTTCTATTTCCTTCTTTTGGGATGCTTTAGCATCTGACCTCCAAGCGATATAAAGCAGACGCAGTCCAAAGAAGGCATACAACACTGCAATGGAAAATTAAGATCCATACTTGAGATTATAAACCAAAATCAAGCCAACTTACAAACAGTTGAAAAAAGTCTCTTTATGACAATTTCTTTCAGCTTGGATTATAGTAGTAGACTAGCAAAATGCCTCACAAAACTATTCTCTACTTCTTTTTCTTTGCAGTAGGCAGCCAACAGGTTTTTAATCTAGTTTGGTCTGAAACAGCTTCTCTATACTCTACATTTGAACCTCCCTCTGTCCCACCCAAAAAGTTCGTTTGTGGGGGGGGGGGGAAGGGGGGAAGGGGGTTAGGTGGGATCCAGGGTATGGTTTTGGATTTCGAGTTAAGGCATTGCAATAACACAATGGGTCTGTTAATCCACGAAGTCCAACCCCCAACCGCCCTTCCTTTCCCTAAGACCACCAGAACAAATATTCTCATCAGTATCAATTTCCAAACGCGCCTAAAGCAGGCTATAAAAATGCTATATAGTAATGGGGAACTAGTGTACAGCATGAAATAACAGTGGACTACGAAGTTGCATAGCACCCAGTGTCTTTTTTACTTTTTTTTTGGGGGGGGTGAAAAACAAGCTACAAAAACAGCACATATCTGAAATCTGATTGGAAGTCGTCCAAACAAAACAAGGAACAGAATCCTGAGAGAACTCTAATTCGCTAATTCTGATTATAGCAGAATTAAAAGCAACAGCAAATTTTATGTGCAACAGTGCTCATTATTATTTTTCAGTCTGCTGGAAGATACGTCCCATTTCCCCATACGCTACAATCCTCAGCACTCAGGCACGCAACAAGATAAAAATAAATACTATAACGCAGTTCACCTATACGTTACAAGTGAGATTAAATCAATGAGTAATCAAATCTGCTGATCCTGGAAGCCATCCTCTTTTTTTTTTTTTTTTAAAAAAAAGAACATGAATTCTGAAAGAAATTCAATGATTTTGACCTGACCGCTTTTATAGATACTTTGGATGGAAGCATATAAAATTCTCTGGCAGTATATTGAATATGAGTATATGACATATTCAATCACTACAACGTCCACAAATAGCACACAGAATTTCTAAAAGGACATGCAGGACATTGGTAGAGGACTTATGCGGGGAAAGACCAGCTCTACAGATGAAGATAGAGCAATTTAACGCAATCAATTGTCAATAGATCATCTTTCAATACACTATGATGCGCACAATACACCCAAAAAAATCAAAGAGAATTGAAGAAAACAATAATCTAGAACCAGACTGAACACTAATCAAAGTGGTCCATTCATACATGCAAACATAACTAAGGCATACCTGTGGCTGCACTATTTGTATGCTTCCTTGATATCAAATTTGGTACTATCCTACCAAGTCCAGTTGAAAGAACCTGCTCATAATTTAGCATAGTCTGAGCCTATAAAACACAGACTCGGGATGACAAATACACAAAAGTAGAAAGACATATGAGTCTGTAGCATGGTAAGGAAATAATTTTGAGAGGTATTACACATGAGATCCGCAAAATGCATATAGTTTCACAAAGCGTCCATCACATGGAATAACAAAGGATAGTGCATGATGGGTTGAAAGGGAAAAATCTAGAAGATTCGCTTACTGTCATCACAAACAAAGCACTCAGTGCACCAGATAAAACAATGGACTTCGGATGTCGCATTGCCATTAAAGCTGCAATAATGAATGTCTCATCTCCAATCTATCAAGAAAATCATCAGCTGTCAGACCCTCCACAGAAAGAAACCTCGCAAGAAACTGGATTTTAAATACTGAGTCCGAACAGGGAGAGCAGTCAAAGTAAAAGCAATATAAATAAGCAATATGTACAATTATAGAAGATGCCTTTGAATAAATCAATGCATCCAGGCTACAGACCTCGCTCACAAGAATCATACATAAACTTGCAAGGAAACCATCGAAAACTCCCAAACCAGAGTCCAAATTTATACCCAAATGAATTGAATGAGCATCTTTTCCCAGATGCTCCAGCATAATCTGCACCAACCCAAAAAAAAAAAAAAAAAAAAAAATTGGTTACCCTTCAAACATATGGATCCATTTTCTCCAATTTGTAGAGATATCAAAACCACTGTATGCTATAGTTCATGAAAGGTAATTTGATTAATGAGAAAATTAGCCCGGAAGAAGCATGCAACTTCAATATCGGATAAGAAATCAGGGAAATTCAGCTTTTTTCAGAGTCCGGTTAAGGAAAAAAGAAACACAGGCATCCAAGAAATTAACTTCCAACATAATCACATTTGGGTGATATGCATTTATATGCACAAACCAAAACTTACACAGAACAGGGATTCACTGGCATTTACGCCATATTACGAAGAACAGAGAACAGTGTCACCCACATCTGAAA
The DNA here is from genome assembly GCA_029747015.1 of Carnegiea gigantea. Taxonomy (NCBI): domain Eukaryota; kingdom Viridiplantae; phylum Streptophyta; class Magnoliopsida; order Caryophyllales; family Cactaceae; genus Carnegiea; species Carnegiea gigantea. Next base: position 179,532 of record JAKOGI010001198.1, read on the forward strand.
TTGCCACAATGTTTCACCTACATCTGAAATTGCCACAAAGCTATGTAATCCTAAGGCTTGCGCCAAAGTCAAGGGAATGCATAAACTTTTCAATTCATCACCATGTGCAGTCAGCAGCAAATGCCTTGCGCCACCTGGGGCTGCGCTGCAATCTTTGATGATGCAGGAACCTAAGCGCAGTGGTCATGAAATGACGGTGGCCCACTGGAGTCTCTTTCGAAGAAGGGCATGCCAATAGACCTTGTATCTTTTCTTTACTATCAAATGGAGCATTTTCTGCATCGCTCTTCCCATACCAGCATTTTATCCATTGTTCTTCCCATAGCAGCTTCGTTGCTCTTGTCATCCAGTAAGACTCCAATGGCGAAACGCCACTACACTACGCTACCAAGGCTTCAAACTTGAGCGCCATCAAACATGCAACTTCTTCTCTATTTGGACCATGTGCCAAATAATAACTAGAAGACAACTAATGAGAACTTTGATGGTGATTGGTTAAGAAGTTCCAAGCCTAGGAACCATGTAATGGTGGATTCCCATTGGAGTCCCTTTGGAAGAATAGCATGCCAATAGATGCTCATCTCAGCCCAATGTCATCCAATGCAACACTTCATCCATCCTTCTTCCCATTCTGCTTCTTTGCTCATCTTCCAATAAGAATCCAATGGTGAAACACCACTACAATGTGTTGTAAGGCTTGATGAACTCAGACATCAACAAGGTTCCCATAGTTAAGCTTAAAATAATTGATGGCAAAAGGGCCGTTAATTGAACATGGTACAACAATCCCCCTTTTCAACTAGGGATGGCGAAATATCTTGCAAGTCAACACACTCTTCCACGACATGGCACATATCTGCTGCATCTTCAATACTAAAGCAGAGATGATACAACACTTACAAATTTTAGGGGACAAACACAATGGAGAGAAATCATTATAAGATCACTATAGGTGTAAGGAGGGTGGTAACAAAATGTACATGGATCTTAGACCTAAGACAACCAATGAGAACTTTGATGATGGAGAAGTTGCCAGCCTAGTGACCATGTAATGGTGGATCCCCATTAGACTCCCTTCGGAAGAATAGCGTGCCAATAGATGTGTATCTCCTTTCGTTGTTGTCACATGGAGCTCTTCATCCATCATTCTTCCCGCTCTGGCGTCTTTGCTCATCTTCCAACAAGACTCCAATGGTGAAACACCACTACAATATGCTGTAAGGCTTCACAAATTCAAGCATCACCAAAATTCCTATAATTGAATTAAAGTGACTGATGACAAAAGGCCTCACACGACAACATCCTATATCCCCCACCCCCCCCCCCCCCCCCAAAAAAAAAAAAAAAACAAAGGGGTCCTTCTTCTACCAAGGATAGCAATAGGTAAAAGACCCTGAAATCAACAAACTCTTCCATCAAATGTTGGCATATATTAGTTATATCTTCGTTCTTCAATACTAAAACACGAATGACATAGCATTTTTAGACAAAAAATAAATAAAAAATGGTGACAGCATTCAAATGTTCACCGAACAAGCATCAAATGATCACCAAACAAGCACCACCATAGGTGCAAGGAGAAGATAATACACTACAAACAGGACTAGAATCAACAACTAATGAGAACATTAATGATGAAGGGGTTCCAAGCCTAGCAACCACGTAATGGTGGATCCCATTGGAGTCTCTTTGGAGGAATAGCATGCTAACATACACTTGTCTCCTTTTGCCGTCAAACATGACACCACACGTCCATCATTCTTCACATTGCAGCTTCTACGCTCATCTTCCAATAAGACTCCAATGGTGAAACACTGCTACAATGTGCTGTAAGGCTTCACAAACTCGAGCATCACCAAAGTTCCCACAGTTATCTTAAAGTGATCAATGGCAAAAGGCACAGCACAATAAGATACTAAATATCCCCCACCCCTTTCAATCATGGATACCAGAAGATCCTGAAAATCAACACACTCTTCCACGAAACGGCATGCATTATTTGCATCTTCAATACCCAAACACAGATGGTACAGCACTCCCAAAAAAAAATAAATTTGTGCGACAAATCCTCATATGATCACCAGACACGCACCAGGGTAGGTGCAAGGAGGGGGCCAATAAACTATAAATGGGTCTTAAACCAGCAGGCCATGAGCTAGAGAGTAGGGGCAGATTCACATTCCACGGTTATGGTGTATGCAAAAACCACTGGTGGGCACAAAACAATGTTCATGCCCTACCTAAAATTCTCTTACATCTTTGAGGTGGAGACCCAAAAAATGCATCAGTCAATCAAAAACATGAAAGTTCGAAAGCAGACACCAAGTTTCCAGATCTACCACTGTTCCTAGAATGATCTAACCATTGGAAGCAATTCTGAAGTAGACAGGGCAAGTCAATTAAGTCAAATAATCAAACGCGCACAGAATAGAAGCCCACAATCCAACAAATCAAACAGCGATCGATTAACATCTAAACTAATTTTGAAATAATAACCTTGCTACGACGACCCAGATCTTTAATCGATCCACCAGTCTTGCCAACCTTAGTATCATCAGCGCCAATCCCCTACACCATTCGACCAGTTTAGCATTTTAAACAACCCCATGTCTTTAAACAAGAAGTTTTGAACAAATGTCAAAATTGGACAGATAAACTAACAGATTACCTGGGCACAGATGGCATGTGCAAGCAATAGCACCAAGCCAAGGAGAAAGACAAATATAAATCGGAAAATTGAACTGTTTTTAGGGTTTAAACGTAAACCCATTTTTGCCAACCTACAAAAGCCCCAAATCAGAAAAATTGGGGATTTTGGGGGGTGGCTAAGTAGGGTTGAAGAAATCAGATGCGAATGGATCTCCCAGAAATGGAGAAATTTAAGGGAAGATCCCTAGGATCTGGGATCGTAAAAAGAACGGAAGACTGGAGCCTTTTATAGAGCAGGCGATGCTAAGAGAGAGAGGATTGCAATTGCTAATCATCGTCGCGGCTGCATGTGGGGTCTCGAATAAGAAATTCAGGAACCCTAGATCATCTCTTACTTCCAATTTTTTTTTTTTTTTTGATTTGTTCAGAGAGAGAGAGAGAGACAGACAGCAGCCATGGCCGACAGTTTACTCCGCGTGCGCACACTCTTCCTCGTGCTTTGCGCGGTTGCGCCCGCAACACTCAGTCACGTGACTCACGTGAGAAGGGGGTCAACTGATTAAGGGTCTATTGCATGACCAGTTAGTTTAAAGCAGGTTTGATTAAAGGCTACACGGCATGAGTTGGTTTGAGTTAGTTGAAGTATTTTGGAACCTTTTTTAAGTGATTCTTTAAACATTTTTTTATTATGATATAATTTTTGATTTCTTAACATTAGTTTACTATCTACATAAATAATGCAACAAAATATTTGAAAGTCATTGTAATGCATTAGTGAACGTTAGTTTATGATAACCGATGTCTGTCTTTACAACAAAAGGACACATAAAGAAGTTTTCTGATGATTATTTCTTGATGTTAAAAACATATCTATTATTGCATCTCTACATTCATTCATTAATGTCAAAGTTCTGTTAAATTTGAGCACAACTGTAACACCCCCGACCCCTAGGACCAGGAGCTTTACGTTTTCTTAATTTTCTACTTAAATTTCAAGGCGAAACGGATAGAGTTTTCTCTAAAAACTGACTGTTTCCAGCCTTAAAGCCTTACAATAACCCCTGCAATCAACGGAAGCGTAAAACATTCTAAAATAAACTCAACGGCTACACGTCGGAGTTCATAACTCAACGAGCAATTCGCTCGGAATACTTCAAACAATATAGTTCATTAATACAAGAAAAGTGAAAGATACAACTCAACGGTTCACATAACCGGAGTATTGGGGTTTATATCCCCAAACGTAACTGGTTTTAACTAAAAGGACAACTGACTAATAGGATGGTTGGCACACATGGTCGTACAGAGCGACTCATAAACCGAACACACTGTATGAACTAGAATACTTGTTTACAAACGTTTACAATTCTAGGAATACATTACATGACTTTGTTAAACACGTAAGACCTCTTTAAATGGGCACACATGACACCTTACAAGCAATAATAGAATCCAGCTTGGCATGAGTGACTTGACTTATACTCGTCATAATGCAAACCTGTGGAAAAAAGAAAAAGAGTAATGGGATGAGCAACCACACACTCAGTCAATACTCCCCGACTCCTTAAAATCAAAACTGTTGTAGGCAGTAATATCTTAAACGGTCACATATCACGTATTCATACTTTACTATCATATTAGGTAATCATAGTCCTCGAAGAATTATTACTATTCATAAGCTTCATATTATCCGCTAAACTCATTTTTAGGCTCCTCAATAACCAAACCTCTTAAAAACCAAACACTCAAAACAGATAAACAAGCAACGAGGCTAAGCACAGAAATTCCTTTCATAAATTCCTTTCATGGGTTATGTGATATAATTCGTGATTTATACTTTATCTATCTAATTCACTCATATGAGATGCGTAAACACATGAAGCAGAAAATTATGCAAGGAGCTTTCTTTAACTAAACATGCACATTCAAACTCATATGCTCGATGCATTACAAAGATATGACCATACTGTACTTGAAATTTCATTCGTACTGTCCTTAGAATCTTAATCACATGATATGTACAAAAATTCTTTTTATCTTTTTCTGAAAACACTTTATTTAACCTCTTTAGGCTCATAAAAACTCTTTTTTTAGCCTCTTTAGGCTCATAAAGCTCTTTTCTTAGCCTCTTTGAGGCTCATATTATTAAAAGAATCTCTTTCATATTGGTCTCGTAATGACCCTTAAAAACTTTCCTTCTGAAATACTTAAAAGGCGAAACACTGACTGCTTTTTTTACTTATTAGGAAATTACTCTGGGTATAAGATCATCATAATGTGCTGATTAGGTGAGATCTATTCTTAACCCCTTGTAAGACTATAGCTCATGCTAAGCTCTTATTTTCGGGATGACAACTAACTTTTGGACCTTAACCCTCGTCAGGGTCTCTTATAACGCCCCCAACCCTAAGGTTAGGAGTGTTAACATTGTACCCTATTTTTCTTTAAATTCTAGAGAAAAACGGACAGAATTTCCCTTGAAACTGACCGTTTCCCAGGCTTAAAGCCTTATATTAAATGCAATAATAAAACCAACTCAACGGCTACCTGCCGGAGTTCACAGCTCTACGGGCCACCTGCCCGAAGTATATCAACCAGCGCAGTTCAATACTAAATCAATGAAACAATAAAAGTACAACTCCATAAACCACACGTCTGGAGTACTGGAGTTATGTCCCAACTATAAATAATCTTGATTAAAAAATGATCGGCTCGCATGGCCGTACAAGGTAACTCTAGATGATATGCAATACATGCACACAGGGACTTAGATCACATAACAGTACAATTGCAGGTTACACATATAAAACATTAACTTTGTTTCTAGAACAGCAATGACTCTATTTCGGCTTACTTGGACCAACTCTTACTTGTTACTTCAGAAACCTGGGAAGGGAACAATAATAGATGGGAATGAGCAATTATCGCTCAGCGGATAACCTACTCCCCCAAACAATACTTAAAGTGTAATAATACCTTCAAAAGTCGTCTGTACTTTCCTCTCTTTGAAGAAACTCATTTACCTTGTAATGTATTCAAACCACAATGCAAGAGCAATAGTATTTGGACTAATTGCTAAACTTTATACATATGGGTATTATCTCCTTGAGGCTTGTTTCATTTCATATAATCTACAATGTAAAGAGTCATTCAAACGCATTAAATGTTAATATTGCATATTGAACAATAGACAATGAACACTGAATATTAAACTTTGCACATTGAATAATAAATAATGAACACTGAATATTAAACTTTGCACATTGACCAATAAACAATGAATATTGAACATTAAACTTTACACATTGAACAATAAACAATGAACATTGAATATTAAACTTTACACATTGAACAATAAACAATGACCACTGAATATTAAACTTTGCATATTGAACAATAAAGAATGAACACTGAACATTAAACTTTGCACATTGAACAATAAACAATGAACACTGAATATTAAACTTTGCACATTGAACAATAAACAATGAACACTCAATATTAAACTTTTCACATTGAACAATAAACAATGAACATTGAACAGTAGACTTTAACTCTACTGCCTGTTGGCAGAACTATAGGACATATGAACTTTAAATTTTCTTTCTATTGACGAGACTATGAGACATTAAACTTTGAAACTTATGCCTACTGGTTGAACTATAAAACTTTGAACCTTGGATCACTAAATCACTGAACTTTGCATTCCCTGCTTTTTGGCGGAACATTGAATTACTGAATTTTGAATTTCTGCCTTTTGACAGACAATGAACCACTGAACTTGAATTTCTGCCTTCTGGCAGATAATGAATCATTGAACTTGAATTTCTGCCTTCTGGCAGAACATTAAACATTGAACTTGAATTTCTGCCTTCTGACAGACAATGAATCATTGAGTTTGAATTTCTGCCTTCTGGCAGAATAATAAACATTGAATTTCTACCTTCTGGCAGACAATGAATCATTAAACTTGAATTTCTGCCTTCTGGTAGAACATTAAATATTGAACTTGAATTTCTACCTTCTGACAGACAATGAATCATTGAGCTTGAATTTCTGCCTTCTGGCAGAACAATAAACATTGAATTTCTGCCTTCTGGTAGACAATGAATCATTGAACTTGAAATTTCTACCTTCTGGCAGAACATTAAATATTGAACTTGAATTTCTATCTTCTGGCAGAACAATAAACATTGAACTTTGAACTTCTCATGTAAACTTAGATAAAAGGGTACTGGGTTGCCTACATTGACCATAGCAATGGACATGACATAATCGGACGCTCAATACTTAAGTCCTTTCTGAAAAGGATTCTTGGACCTATTGACTGGTCTCCTGCCTCATTCAATTGAGCACTCTGATGATTTAGGATTATTTCGTCACCAAGGACTCGTCAATTAAACAGGCAACTGATAAACATTTAGAAAGACTTTGAAATCAATGTCATCCCATGCATTCATTACTTCAGGGGAAAAGGATTTCATATAGCACGTATAGTCACGTCATTAAATCCTATCATCGACCAATTCCCCAACTATAACGCAACTCACACGAGTGTAATCGATGCAATAATTTGATTTACTTTTCAATTTCCTCTGTTCAGGCTTCTTGAATTATGAATATTTCTATGTAATCATACAAATAATATCATTAAGTATATAACTACTATGAACAGAGGAGGTATCGTTAATTCAAGCTTTTTTACATATAAATAATACCCATCACTATAAACATATAATTGATAAACTTTCCATAACTTGCAATAATCGATATATTTTCAATAAACTTTCAATAATCAATAAACTTTCCATAAACTTGCAATAATTGATATATTTTCAATAAACTTTCAATAATCAATAAATTTACCATAAACTTGCAATAATCGATATATTTTCAATAAACTTTTAATAATCAATAAACTTACCATAAACTTGCAACAATCGATATATTTTCAATAAACGTTCAATAATCAATAAACTCTCCACAAACGATATATTTTCAATAAACTTTCCCAATAAACTTCATATCATCGGGAAACTTTAGATAATCGATAAATTTCGTATAGTCGATAAACTACATATAATCGATAAACTTCATGTAATTGCTAAACTGCATATAAACAATAAGCTTCGTATAATTGCTAAGTCACATATTATCGATAAACATATATATATATATGTTCGATACACTGCAAATATCGATAAACTATATAATCGCTACACTGTATATAATCAATAAATCTCATATAATTGATAAACTATATATAATCGGTAAATTCTATATACGCAAGGGATTTCATATAATCAATGAACTATATAATCAATAAACTTTATTCCTCAAATCACTGATAATCAAGTCGAATTTAACTTTAATCAATAATTAATAAATTTCATTGAAATTATCGATAAATAGGAGGAAGAGGAAACCCACCTCGAACACAAGCTAAAGTAGCCGTTTTAGGGCTTGATTTAGGTTGGCTCGGTATGGGCTCGATTCCTCCATTGCTTCCCATCCACTAGTCACCGGCCTCCTGCTGAACCGCCGCCGTCGGTGCGCAGTGGGGGAGTCGCCGAGACGCCGCCGGCGACCTCCCCCGCCTCCTCTCTCTCCTCGCGTGTGTGTGGATCACAGGGCAGGGGGTTGAGGAGCGCCCCTCGTGATTTTTAGCCGAGGAAAAAGAACAGGGGCTTCGGCCCCTTTTTGCCTTTTATATACATATATTTTTTTCTTTTTCCTTTTTCTTTTGTTTTGGATAATTACCTCGTCACATCGTAATTAATGCGAGCTTATCCACTTGTCACATCATCATTAATGCGAGTTTATCCACTTGTCACGTCATCATTAATGTGAGCTTATCCACTTGTCACGTCATCATTAATGCGAGCTTATCTACTTGTCACATCATCATTAATGCGAGTTTATCCACTTATCACATCATAAATTATCCCCGATATTCGATTCAATAAATTACAGGACTAGTCCCTAGGCTCGCCAGTCCAGTCGTATTCGGGAATCTACTCAATGTAGTGCCCGATAATAATCCTTAATAACAGTAAAATAAGAATAAAATTCCTCTCAATAAAAACAGTAATTCAGCAGGCACATCGATATTATTTCAGTCTATCGAAAATACTATTTTATAATGCTAAAAAATAGCGTAAACGCCTTAATGAAGGGGATAAAAATTCTGGACGTTACGTCTTTCCCTCTTTAAAAAGAATTTCGTCCTCGAAATTCCAGGGTCTATAGTTAAGCCACCCATACATAAGCAGAAAATCTCCTTTGCAATGCATTAAATGCCAACTTTTTCAAACGTCTACTTGCTCTACTCAGGCGTCGGGGGTAATTTGCATTGAAGAGGGCAAATGGGTTGGTGTGAAAAATCATATTAAACTTGTTCTTGAAAGGAGCACAAACTTGGAATCAGCTAAGCACCATTCGCATTGTGGCAACAAATTCTATGTACGTGCATCGCCCTAATAGGGCGCCCATGAGTATGACATTAGGCCATAACCATCGGTGTGGAAATTTCATTTTAAAACATGGGTTCAAATCCCTTTTTGGACTTAGAACGTTGATCCTTAAGATTCCACTAATTCTCTAACGTGATGAGGATATCACAACGCATCACGTAGGACTACCTGGCACATTGACATTGCATAGAATCAATGATTCAATGCTTATCGTCCAAGAGTCATATAATATAAAGTAGTCCAGCATGTCTGATGGGGGCACTGTCCATGGTTTTCTATGAAGTCTACCATGTATCGCATAAAGCTCACCATGCAGCACATAATGTAAAATGGCTCAGTCACATTAGGCCAGATACTCAAGTGAACCTTGAGAGGGCTCACAAGTACTTTAGCACGTGGTATAGCCAAGGAATTCAGCCCCCCCAATAGAATGACTAAATGCTATATACTGATTAGCCAATGATGTCTCTATGAAGAAACACTCAGTTGTTCAATTCAATAATATACTAGTCAAATGTAAGTTAAACAAGCACCAAATGGTTTACTTTGCAAACCATCCACTTATAAGACATACAAGTGACCATACATAGGATTTCGTGTAACTATACCAGCTTCCATGGTCCTCGCATTGGTCATATTACTATAATTGTGCTTCAAAACATATAGGCTCGTAATAATGCCGCACAAAGGGCATCTATACAAGTATACTTATTTAAAAACCTCTGGTGCAATCTAAGGTCACTAGCATGTCTTGGGACTTGTCCACAAGCATTAGAATTCAGCCACTAAGCAACTAACCAGGGTAGAAACAATGACATCAATGGTCTTATATACATGCGTTGAAGCTTTGTGATGCCGTTGTCTCATAAGGCAATCGTAGAGGTGCGAGAAACCCGTAGTGCATAGGAGAGGGTTTAACCCTCTACTATGAGGCATTCCAAATTCTTCACTTAGTGTTAGTGCTTAAACAATGCGAAATGGCATAAATCCTCACCCCGGGTAGCAGCGAGATAACACCTATGGCGATACAATACACGTCTTAAGATGCAATAGTAAGGCTTGACTGTATAACGAGAAATGTCTTTCAATGCAAAACAAAACCGTTAACTCACTGATTGGGGAGACCTTTGACTTCCAATGTCTCTAAATTTCGATAGAAAAATTATTTAGTGGCTTCTAGTCCCTTTCCCTACTAACCATTCAGCACGTCTGCTCGCTCGGTGGAGCCTGATGAGCAAATTGTACCTTAAAGGCATGGGTGAGCTTGGAACTCAAACATTTTCAATCGTTCGAGTCCAAATCATTACTTTGAACCTCTGCTTTAAATCACTAAAGCTTACATACCAGGCTAGCATTACCGAGCTAACCCCCAGCGCAATCACATGAACACAAATTATTCAGTCAATGCTCAAGCAAGCGACCCATTCCTTCAATCGAGCAGCTTACTTAAGCCAGACATAGCCAGCTAAACACAATGACTTTCACCACAAAGCACATTTGCATAGAAGGACACATCAAATAGCACCTCATCATAAAGCATTCTTGGACAACTATATGAAATGCAAGACTTAGGTCGCACCCTATGGTCACAGGACCTTACTCTGATATCATCTGTAACGCCTCCAACCCTAAGGTTAGGAGTGTTAACGTTATACCTTACTTTTCTTTAAATTCTAGAGAAAAACAAACAGAATTTTCCCTGAAACTGACCGTTTCCCAGGCTTAAAGCCTTACATTAAATTTCCTGCAATTTAGCGCAATAATAAAACCAACTCAACAGCTACCCGCCGGAGTTCACGGCTCTACGGGCCACCCATCCGGAGCATATCAACCAGCGCAGTTCAATACTAAATCAATGAAACAATAAAAGTACAATTCCATAGACTACACGTCCGGAGTACTAGAGTTACATCCCAATTATAAATAATCTTGGTTAAAAGATGATCGGCTCGCATGGTCGTACAGAGCAACTCTAGATGATATGCAATACATGCATACAGGGACTTAGATCACATAACAGTACAATTGCATGTTACACATACATAACATTAACTTTGCTTCTAGAACAGCAATGACTCCATTTCGGCTTACTTGGACCAACTCTTACTTGTTACTCCAGAAATCTGAGAAGGGAACAATAATAGATGGGAATGAGCAATTATCGCTCAGCGGATAACCTCCTCGCCCAAACAATACTTAAAGTGCAATAATATCTTCAAAAGTCGTTTATAGTTTCCTCTCTTTGAAGAAACTCACTTACCTTGCAATGTATTCAAACCACAATGCAAGAGCAATAGTATTTCGATCAATTGCTCAACTTTATACATATGGGTATTATGTCCTTGTGGCTTGTTTCATTTCATATAATCTATAATGCAAAGAGTCATTCAAACGCATTGAATGTTAATATTGCACATTGATCCATAGATAATGAACACTGAATATTAAACTTTGCACATTGAACAATAAATAATGAACACTGAATATTAAACTTTGCACATTGACCAACAAACAATGAACATTGAAAATTAAACTTTGCACATTAAATAATAAACAATGAACATTGAACATTAAACTTTGCACATTGAACAGTAAACAATGACCACTGAATATTAAACTTTACACATTGAACAATAAACAATGAACACTAAAGAATAAACTTTGTACATTGACCAATAAACAATGAACATTGAACATTAAACCTTGCACATTGAACAATAAACAATGAACATTGAACATTAAACAATGAACACTGAATATTAAACAATGAACACTGAATATTAAACTTTGCACATTGAACAATAAACAATAAACATTGAACAGTAGACTTTAACTCTACTGCCTGTTGGCATAACTATAGGACATATAAACTTTGAATTTTTTTTTTATTGACTGGACTATGAGACATTAAACTTTGAAACTTATGCCTACTGGCTGAACTATAAAACTTTGAACCTTGGATCACTAAATCACTGAACTTTGCATTCCCTGCATTCTGGTAGAACGTTGAATTACTAAACTTTGAATTTCTATCTTTTGGCAGGCAATGAACCACTGAACTTGAATTTTTGCCTTTTGGCAGACAATGAACCACTGAACTTGAATTTGTGCCTTTTGACAGACAATGAATTATTGAACTTGAATTTCTGCCCTCTGGCAGAACATTAAACAGTGAACTTGAATTTCTACCTTTAGGTAAACAATGAATCATTGAACTTGAATTTCTACCTTCTGGCAGAACATTAAGTATTGAACTTAAATTTCTGCCTTCTGGCAGACAATGAATCATTGAGCTTGAATTTCTTCCTTCTGGTAGAACAATAAACATTGAATTTCTGCCTTCTAGCAGACAATGAATCATTGAGCTTGAATTTCTGCCTTCTGGCAGAACAATAAACATTGAATTTCTGCCTTCTAGCAGACAATGAATTATTGAACTTGAATTTCTACCTTCTGGTAGAACATTAAACATTGAACTTGAATTTCTGCCTTCTGTCAGAACAATAAACATTGAACTTTGAACTTCTCATGTAAACTTAGATAAAACGGTACTGGGTTGCCTACATTGACCATAGCAATAGACATGACATAATCGGACGCTTAATACTTAAGCCCTTTCTGAAAAGGATTCCTAGACCTATTGACTGGTCTCCTGCCTCATTCAATTGAGCAGTCCGATGATTTAGGATTATTTCGTCACCAAGGACTCGTCAATTAAACAGGCAACAGATAAACATTTAGAGACACTTTGAAATCAATGTCATCCCATGCATTCCTTACTTCAGGGGAAAAGGATTTCACATAGCACGTATCGACCAATTCCCCAACTATAACGCAACTCACACGA
>JAKOGI010001198.1:197500-288434 GCA_029747015.1 Carnegiea gigantea
TCTAACTCGGTCAAAGCTTGGCTTATGTTCGGGCTTGGCATTTCTTATCAGGCGAGTCAAGTGAGGCCTCGGCTCAACCCCAATTAATACACTTCTACCTTCTTTTTTTGTTCAAACAGTTTGTGGTGCATTGCTTATGGGAAAAAGGGAATGATTATATAAGTGGAAAATCGATGTAAACCTATGTATCATGCGAAGTACGTCTAGCAATGGCCTTCTAGGCATTATCACCCCAAATCTTACTCCCAGAATTAATAGGTTGACAATGAGCTAAATAAACACATTCGATGAATGGTGTTGTTCGATAATTTTGTTATTATATCATCGTGATTCATTCATAGAAGGCCGACAAGCATGGAGTAAACAACAAAATTATTTAGCTTCAATATAAATAAACAACTATTAGGACAACAAAATCCCATCTTGACCCTTTTTTTAAATTTAAATAAATGGGAAGCTTCAATATAAATAAACAAATACAAACACGAAGACGAACAAAGTGATAGCTTTAGATTACCATTATATTCAGTTTCGACGTGCTTCAATTGGAAAAAAAAAAAAATAATAAGACCCTATCTAAATTTGATAGGACATCTCACCCTTACCCAAACATGTTGAGTGATAGATTTGAGATTTGAGTCCTATCAAAGCAAAACATGAACCTAAAGTCTAGCGACAATCTCTTATAGGCTTATTATTGTATTAATTTCTCCTTTTTTTGAAAAAAAAAAAAAATCAAGTTGTATTTGTAAAACTATAAAATCAAAAATTGCGAAATCAACCAGGATGACAACGAGTGACAAATGAAATATCTTTTCAATTTATTTTTGTTTAATTTATTTCAGCCGAACTTATCTGAAATGAATTGAATTTATTGATGTTGAATGGAACGTTTCTCTGATGAATTAAACTGAATTAATCTATTGAATTAAAATTTAATTTTGTTAAACTAAATTTATTTTTATTGAATTATATAAACCTACTTTTACTGAATCAAACTTATCTTTGTTGAACTAACTTAAACAACTTTTTTTCTACTGAATTAAATTGACGAGAACAAAGATAAGTTTTATTTAATTAATTGAAGCTAAATTGAATTTATTCTTAGAAACTAAGTTGAAAGAGAAGGTTTTAAGGGCATGCTTTTCTCAACTTTATTTTTTCAAAATCAGTTCAGTCTCACCTACATCAACAAAATAAATTTAATTCATCTCAATTGAATTAATACTAACATAAATTTGCTTTAACAACAGACAAATTATATTCAGTTTAATTCAATTTAATTCAATAAAATTCGATTAAAAAAAAAGGGGACCTAAATATGAGCAAACCCTGCCTGGTAGAAATGTGTATTTTTCCCCAAGCAAACAAAAAGGAAGCCCAGTCAATCAATAAGATGCAGTCACAATCACGGTAAGAATTGGGTGCCAAATTTGTCACCTGCGCCAACTATGAAAGGGACCACGAAACCCCCCGGGCAATTAGTCGCCACGTTCCACGTGTCGGCCTAAGGTTCGTTCCTTGCAAATAGCCCTTTTTGTTTTCCTTTTTTGTTTTCCTTTTTTGGGGGTGGGGGGCGGGGTGTGGAACTGAAGACTAAAAGAGATACATTGTGGGGTCTGGAGTTGGGATGATTTTTATGGCCAATTTCCAGCGCATATGTGCGAAATTCTCATATTGTTGTGATTAAAAAAAAAAAAATGAAATTCTCATATTTTTGGAGTATAAACTCTTAAAAGTTAGGCAAATATACGAGGACAAAAAATCTAGAATAAATAAATAAGTATGGGTTAAAAAAACAAACATAACTTTATCAGTATATATGGTTAAAAGTATAAATCCTTTAATATGTTGTATTCATCTTAGCATTTTATGTCTAAACTCAAAATTCTAGAAGAGTCGTTAATGCGTCGTAAATAAAAAAATGTACATCTTAGTTAAAGTGTCCTTCTCAACTGTTCAATTCTAACTTCAATGGTATATTAGCTAGACAATTCAAGATAGTGGTTAAAAAGCTAATGCTAATTAGATTGATCCACTTGAATCGGGGAGCTTGATTGTTGTGATTCGGGAAATGTTGAACACACCGAGAAACTAGAATCATTTTTGGCAAACCTAATTTAGGCCTCTTAGTACTAGGCATTTGAGGGATCGATTTTGTGAGGAGGCATAGAGATGCACATGAGAAGCTAGATTAAGTGGGTTTGACTCTTCAAACTCATAGAGTACCATTAAGCTAGGGGTGTTTCTTCGGTGGCAATGGGAAATAGCAGGAAGGAGTGAAATGAAGTAGGATGCAGCGAACATCTTTTTGAAAAGAGTGCAAATGAGTGGAATGGAGTGAAAATGAATATATTGATAAAGTGTGATTTTTTCTAGGATGGGTAAGCTTTCATTAGATGAAGTGGGATGAAGCAAGAATAAGTGAAATGAGTAGCATGAACTGGAAAGTCATATTTTGAAGATAAATTTTGACGTTTGTTGTCAGGGTGAAGGAGGTCACGAGTACGTAGGAGATGTACC
Organism: Carnegiea gigantea; assembly: GCA_029747015.1. Classification (NCBI taxonomy): domain Eukaryota; kingdom Viridiplantae; phylum Streptophyta; class Magnoliopsida; order Caryophyllales; family Cactaceae; genus Carnegiea; species Carnegiea gigantea. The sequence continues at coordinate 200,024 of JAKOGI010001198.1, forward strand.
CATGGGATTGGGAGTAAAGCAAGGCCTTTGCTTCTTGGATTCAACAGATGAAGATTCTAGAAGTTACATTATTATTGAAGGTGACAACTTTTCTTTGATTGGTAAGTTAAAGCAACAATTAAAGTTTTGATATGGTTGAAATAATGCCTTACGATAATAAAGATAATTCTCAGTGAGGGTCCCACTTTCGAAGGGTTTACGATATTCAATGGTGAAACACCACTAAAAAAAGAAAGCTCTCCTAGAGGGAGTAATTAAAATCGGATTACAAAGTCAATGTTAGAAGAAAAAATACAGGACAACCAATCACGTAAATGTCACAAAATCCCCTGCTCTTGGATCAATATGAGTAACAAGTAACGCATGGGTTTTGGTGGTTAAGCGGATCCTAAGGTTTTAAGGTCCTATTTGATAAACGGTTATAAGCTATTTGTATTAACTATTTGAAGAAAAAGTATCTAGTAAACTTAATTATTTACGTTGAAATTGTAAGGAAAAAAAAAAAAATTTCCAATAAGCTAATTCCAAAAGGCTAATGGTTTTAGTTTTTCTGAATTCACAAAGTTCTTAAAATCTATTCATCAAACACTCAGATTAGTTGTCCCAACCAGGTTAGTCTAAAAAAGCTTCTTTTTTTTTTTTTTGGTTGCCAAAAACTCAACAAAAAGCTATTTGATAAACACTCCCTTATGAACATCATTTATTTGTTTCTTTTCACAAAATAGTAAATTTATCAATGATGTTCCTAATCATATAATTAGCATCAATTAATTGATTATTAGTGGTTAATATAGTGAAAAATATCAGGTTAGAGCGTTACCGCCATCCTAGAAAGGATAAAGCTTAACTAATTAGTGTACTCAACACCACCATAATAACATTTCATAGTACATATAAGGTAAGCGATGTGTAAATTACACATGCTTGAGCTTAAATGATAGTTCAATAATCTACCTACATACTTGTAGGTACCTCGAGACTTAGAAAGATGTCACTGTGAGCTAGGCTCGACCCCATTGCTCGCTTCCTGCTTCACGTGCAACATGTGATGTGTAACTTTTCAAATGCTCAACCTAAAATATGAAAACACAAAATGTTCAAAGGGTAAGTCAGTACGTTCATCTCTGTATTGTAAAGAATAGCATTCATTTTTTAGTGAGTGGAAGCATTTCAATTCATTTTAGTTTGAAATCAAGGAAAGAGAAATTTATATTAAAACTATTACCGGTTATTATCTGATAGTAAAACCTCAACTGATGAGCTCATATATATAATGCAATCATTTAATAGGTGTACACTTCTCTGACCGACCGGGTAGCTTGACTTGAGGTTGTGGGGGTGAATTGAATGGCATAAGTTCTGATAATTGATAACTGATAGGCCCACTTGACTATGAGACAAAACAATGCTTAAAAATGATCCATTAAATAACTGTACATTCTGAGATTTTGATATATTTAAAAATGTGTGAATTTTCAAATGTCACAAACTGTAAACATAGCTAAAACATATATCTCTTTCTTGTAAAAATAATTGTTTATGACTCGACCACGACGAAAGTGATCTCACTTCTTGAATTTCTGGTGAAAGGAGCTAGGGAAAGAGGATGCGTTGTGTTGGTTGGAAACAAGGGGGATTGACTTATATATAAGTTTTGATCTCTCTCTCCCCTAAATATCTAGGATATCTTAAAAAATATCAGATATTTCTCTAAAAAAAATCTTAAATATTTCTGTGCTATTATTATTTATTTTGGTTATTCATATTATTATTTCATTTACATAACAGAAACAAGCAAATTATATAAAGCATTGAATGAGTTTATAACTATGCCTTTCAATTGTTTGCATAAATATGCTAGTTTATATCTATTTATCGGTATTAAGTGACTTTACACAAGACATTGTTAAATTTAGTTTCAATGCCACTTTGTCGTCTCAACATTTAATCGCACAAATATTTCAAACATCGAATTGAAATGTGGCGCTCAACTTTGTTACTTGAAGTTAACACTAAGGTAATTATGCTTGGGTTATTACAATTGAAAATTCATATGTCATTAAGATGAAGATCATTTAATAAGAATCTATACAATCATCCATCCATCCATCTTTCGATCTATCTATCCATCTATCTATCTATCTATCTATACTTAAAATTGAGTGATCGTGAAGACCTTGGGTAGACACTTGGTGATCACTCATTAGGTATAATTATAATTATTTTCTCTTTTTTAAATAACTAAGTCAAAATATTGACTAAGATGCACTAGCAAAAACAATATATTAATTAGATCAAATTCATATATGCATTCAACTTGTTATGGTCATAATTTATTGGTGGTAAATTACAATAGCTGTTATGTTTATATCCGTTACAATATTGATTTTCACTGGGATTGTAATATTCTTAATTAATATGTCCATTTATCTTGCGTAACATTAGTTTGAGCATTTTTTGTTTTTTTTATTATAAATACTCTCTATTGATGCATTATTGGCTTAGCAGATTGACAGTAGGTTTTGGATCTAAGTCTCCATGGCCAGTGCATCAAAATTATCTTTTGTTTTGGCTCCTCCTGTTCTTAATTATCAGATAATACAACCATCTTTTGGTGATTGGAGTTGTAAAAGCATTATGTTTTTCTCTATTGACTTCCTATTGTCTAAGTAATCTTCTTCATTCGTTGTCATAGCCTTTCATCTGTTGTGAAATTTTTATTCACATGATGTATTAAATTTTGAATTGTTTGATGTATTAATCTATATAAGTATAGTTTTCTGTACGTCAACAAAAAAATACAAAAAGTTTTAGTTGTATTGGTGAATTGGATGGTATTATCTTACTATATGATTGAATAATTAGTACATCTAATCGCATCTGATACTTTGTTATTCGTTATTAGTTTAATTTTTTAGACCTTACAGTCTAGCATCGACAATTTATTGCATCAACATATTACATTAGTAATAGAATTAATTGGGAATCTGTATATTCTCTTCATTTTTAGATAATGATGCACCAATTCATGCATGTTAAAAACATTGTATAATTAGATTATCTACTTAACTATTATTATTACTAGCAGTACTATGCTCGTGCATTGCACGATTTAGCTTAGTTTCATTTAAGATAATCGATGAACCAAAAAAAGGACGGAAAAAGAAGAGAATGCTAATTTTCCTTTGTTGAGTATCTTTCCATTTAACTATAGAATACTATACATCTAGAGGGGGGACTATTTAGTATATATCCTTTGTGTATAATCAATTGCCCATAACAAAGGGTTGCGTCTTAAGCCTCAATAATAAGTTTATCTCCATACTTAGCTTGAAATATGTCTAAACTCAAAAAATATAATTAGTTAAAATATAATTATGATTAACTAAAGGATACATTTTCATCAATCAATAAATTTTTTTTGGTTGATATATAAGATATCTTTACTTCAAAAATATTCCATAATATCTATCAAAAAAAAAAAATTCATAACAGTGATACCGACCTTTAATAGTATAATTTATAATTTTTTAGAATTCAACTTCTGTAAGTATTAAATATATATATTTTCATATTATTTGAAACTCTTCTTACTACAGCACAGGAAATGCAACAACTAACGATGATAAGAAAAAATAACCACTCAACAATAAAAGACATCAGTGATCGTGGAGGCGAGTGGCTACTCAAAAATGAAATATAAATAATTCAAAATTTTCAATAACCCCATCCTCTGGCTTCTTCCAACATCTTTAAGACTTTTCATTACTTTTATAGTGTTTCATCTTCAACAAAAAAAGTTAAGGCTAACTAATGTGTTTTTCAATGTTAAAGCTATGTAACACAAAATTAGATAGCTAACACACCTATAAATTTGGGACACAATGTATTTTTTTTAAAAAGAAAAATAGCATCAACTTATATAGGTACATATGAATATACCATGTGTACATATATAAACAACATGAAAGAACTCAAATATCATTATGCACTGAATTTTGAGATAAATAGAAAGAAAGATGGCTTACTATTATTATGGTATCACTCTTTGTCTTTAAAAGGAAAAATGCTCCCATAAATGATAATATATTGATAAGGTTGCCTTCTCCCACTACTCAAAACAACGAATATATGAAAATGGAAAAAAAATATATAATACTATACATGTATCGAGAGAATTATCCAATAATAAGAAACGACTATCAATATTAGAAATAGGATTACACCTTTTGAACATTCAAAGACAAATTGCCAATGGAAGGATGAATATCCCTTCATATATGTACTTTTTTTTTTTTTTTTTTGGTTGGGCTGGGGAAGGAAAAGCTTTAGCAATCCAATGTATTTCTTTACTTATTAAGCAAAACATATTCATAGATAAGAGCCATAAAGCCATTACAACAAATGAAATTAATTAAGTTAAAGTAAATAGTTAAGCACTATAATAATTATAGTTAGCAATCAAAGCACACGTTACAAACCATTGTAAATTAATATAATTATACTTAGACAAACGAAAAGCATCATTATATTGGTCAATGCATTACAAGTTTTTTAAAGGGGGGATCAGGGTTAATTTTTGAAGATGGATCGTATTTTAAACTGTTCATGTTAACATGCCACTTTATGTGATCAAATTAATTCTTGAAGTTGGATCGTATCTTAAATTGTTCATGTTAACATGCCACTTTATGTGATCAAATTAATGTACTATGATTACTTTATGTGACACTTGGTATGTAGGGGTTATGTGGGGGCAATAAACATAACCCTAGCTCTCTTCCCTTCTATACTCACAATTCATATCACTAAATATCTTAAGTTGTTCACGGCAGTAATTCAATTTTAGTTCGTCAATGATCAATACATTACTTTATGTGACAATATGTACATCCCATAATCTCGATATCCGAATCTTTATCACCTAATCATCTTTATCAGAATTTAGCTTGGCTAAATATGAGATAGGTTCTTGGTATTTCGGCTGTTCATAATATGAACTGCCAAATTTAGAGCATATAGTAGGAAAATAGCAACAATTAGTACATGAGTTTTTTATTGAGAAAAGAAAAATAGGAAAAGTTGATATATTGATCATTCACCTTGGTGCATCCATAGTGTATAATAAACTAAGGAAAGAAATAAATCTGGAGGTTAGAGTAAAAATATGGAGGATAGAGTAAAAATAGGATGAGGTACTTTGTTCACATAGTATATATTTATAGTTGTAATATTTAGTGAGAGGAAGTATACATGGCATGGTCAATTTTTAAAATAATATATAAATGACATGTAAGTATTACATTCATAGAGGTATGATGAAAGCCTTCTATCCTTCAAATGGGTCTTAGTCAAACACCCTACACTATATCTTGGCTTTTGACAATGAGAGAGGAGTAATTGAGAGTAATTGACAAAGGCATTAATGAGGAGAATAATTGAGAGTGATTGAGAAAGGCATGGTGCAAAGAATATGAATAATTTGTACAACAATTATGCCCATGCGTTAAAAAAAGGGGTGTGAGTTGAATCTATGAAGCTCAATTATTAAATTGAATGTTTTCAGTTGTAACAATTATTGTGATTTAATTGAATGTTTTTTTTTTCTCAATTAGTGTTAGACAAAGAGTGTGAATTATTTCTAAATAAAACATTCAAATTCTTTGGAGGGCAAATTGAATGTTTTTTTTTTCCTCAATAGTATTTAAAATGTAATTAAAGAGAGACACTATATTAATTTCATTTCATATGTATGTGCTTTGATTATGAATTTAGTACACATGGAAGTGAGAATTCAAGAGCCAAAGTAAAAAACTGATGAATTTAAAACGTGAAAGTGTAAATCCTGTAACTGATCAATTTAACTTCCAAACATTAAGATTCTTGGAATTGAATATAATATTTTGAAAGGAAAAGAACATTTCTAAATATTCAAAATCTTGTACCTGAATGTAATATTGAAATACTAAAATTTAAGATTAGTAAATTTATTTTTATTTTGGAGTTTACAGTTTTTAATACTACCACTTTAAATAGGCAATACATATAATCACAATTGATGACTTGGCAGATGACATGGAAGATACATGTTCTAATATCACTCAATTTTAATACTATTTAGATTTAGATAGATTATCACCATCATCATCATCATCATCATCGTCGTTTTCGTTGTTGTTATTCCTAAGTTTTGTCTTATCTTGCTACTTGTGTGCACTTTCAATGGCTAATATTTTATATTAGAAATTGTTGTTTAGCTTACCTATTGAAGGCGGATTAAAAATGAATATTTCATCTAAAGCTCTGCTGCCTATTGATTTATTTCACCATTAATTTTCCGATTGGTATATGATAACTTCTATCTCCAAATTCTTCTAATCGGATAACCATTGTACCTGTGCACATGAAAAAAGCACAAAGTGAAATTTTTGTTCAAAAACACAATTTATTTTCCTATTTTGATGTCTCTCGATTCTCTATATTTCACTTTTATATATGCTACAATGTTTTCTATCTATTATGCCTTATGAATTTAATTTCTAATGCTAAATAGGATAACATGTCACTGGTGTAATACATTTTTATATGTAACATTCTCTCTAAGTATTTTTCATTCGTTTAAAGCAGAGAAACAATGTTACTTATCAATTAAATATTAAATCAATCCGGCCATGCGAAGCACGACATAACACTAGTATATCTAAAAACTAAATGTAAATCCTTAACTCTAAAAGCTAACGGTAATGATACCACCAGCTACTCGTTCTAAGCTTATATACTCATATGACCGGCCTTGTGGGCACTAGGAGCATTTTCAAAGTCATTGCATCTTTCCGAATGGTGATGAGTTATAATATAACCCATGCAACTGGTATCTATTTAATATCTGAAGTAAACGTCATTATGATAGAACCATATGAAATTTCATTATTCACTAACCTCCAATAAAACACAAGTAAATTTTTACTATAAGATCCAACTATCTTCTAGAACTTCATGTAGTCAAAACTCACACTGCAAAGCTATGAAACAAAGCCCACTTAAAAAATTTCTTACGCAATGGAGGCAAAATTTATTGCAAAGAATTTATAATACTATTAGTAAATCTTCTAGTAAACTAAAGGGTGATGATATATATATATGTCTTGCAACAAGACACTCTTGAATCTCTTATCATAACTCAAGTTAATATATTTTATGATTTAAAATAACCAAAATTTTAATAGTTACAACTTACTATGAGCTATAAAGCTCTAATACTCGTAGATTATGCAAACAAATACAAATTGACATCCTAACCAGATCAACCTCATCTACGAAGGGATATCATATGTGTAATTTTGTAAATATGAAAGACTATGTATAAAATGATGATTTTACATAATTTATAAGTTTTGACATCTTTCCACTTTTCAATCATATCATTTTTTTTTTCAATTTAATATGTACAATATAGATTTTACGTAAAAACAAGATACTTATCATTTTGCTGAACTAAATTAAGTGTTAAAGACGATATCTTTCCCTCTGCTCAGTCATTTTTCCCTCGAATTGATTCATTTAAAGCCTCTTATGTGCTCATTGCTTAGTTCTTTCATCATCATTAAAGCTCTTCTGGACCCGTTGTTTCTTTCTCATCAAACTGATACGTCTCTCCATAAGCTAGAGCAAACTGATACATCTTAGTTTGTACTTTGTATTGTTCTTGAGTTACTTTTATTTTGCTTCTTCTTTGAGGGTTGCTCTAAATTCTTTGTGTCACTATGCTTTCATCCCCAATTAGACAATAAACACACTACTTTTCTAACTTTGCAATGTAACACCCTGTTATTTAATCATGTTTAACTAATTTTAATTCTTGCATTGGTCATATGATTATGATATTAATTGGAGCAATGAGTTACGCATTTTATTGATGAGGAGAATGCTCAATTTGAGGAATCAATATAGAATTTTATTTAAAGCATATGTAAATGCGAATGATTATGTAAAGATATATGTATTCTTACCAATATGTATCGAAAATTTACCGAGCCACATTAATTTCTTAATAATTAAGGAAAATGAATCAAGTCTTCATGCAAACATATGCCAAATATATGGTCAATTCTTTCCACCCCTTTTTAATTTATTTTAAAAGTTACATCTTTTATTTCAACAGAAATTGTTAGCTATTCATATTGGGCGGAAGAGTAAATTGTGCAATGAATATGAGTGAATTGCTTAATTGTATAATATTGATGAATTACTCGAGATGTATATATGGATGGGCAAGCATAATTGAGTTTGTATGTGAAGGGTGTGCTTAAGGGAAGGATAAACAAAATTGGATCAGTTTGTTCAAGTAAGTTTGAAGTGGGCATCGATGTGTCTTGGTTTGCATTGTAGTTAAGCTATTTTGTGAGCAAATTATGTGTTCATGCATGGTGATGTGAAAGTGTTCAAGAGAAGTTCAAGTAAACTTATGCTGTTACGCTAAGTAGGACTTAGGTGTGTGCTCGCTTGGATTAATATAGCGGGTACACTACGTTGATTTGAGTATTGTTACTAAATAAGTGAAAGAAGATGCTTGATAGACTTTACGAGGGGGTGAGTTTGTGGTGAGAATTATGAGTTAATTAATTAATAATATGGTGGGGTTAGCGAAGAGTAATTATACTCTAATCACACTATGATTGAGCGTTGCTACTTGGAAGGTTAAATTGTGCAAAAATAAGGCGGAGTTGCTAAGGAAAACATGGAGGGAACATGAAGTTGTGACTACATGGGTGAACAGATGTAACCAAGTGATAATGAAGTTTGAAAAAGAATAATATATGAAGTTAGGGCCTTAATTGGTTGGATAAAGGATAATTTACTGTGGATTATGTGCCCATAAAGTGTGAAATTACTACTTGAAAGAAATTCAAGTCAAATGAGGGAGAATTGACTAAGTATTGAAAGCTACCAGATTAGAGTGAGGCAATTCACAGAAAGTTAAGCCAATGAATGATGCAAAGTAGGGAGCAAGAGAAGAATAGCAATAGTAATATTTTGTCTCAAAAATTAATATATAGAAAATTAGGGTTTAGGTAAATCGCGGATTAGAGGGAGATTGCCCAATTTGTTCATTTTTAAAGCAAGATACCAAGTCAAAAAGAATTTATGAGAAAACTAAAGTCTCAAAACTTACTAAAATACCAAAGTTCGCTGCAATCCCAAAAAATACGTTCAATATGATCTAGAACTCATGAGTATTAATTTCTAATTAATACAGGATCCTACTGAACCCATTTCTGAGAAAGACTTGCAAAATCACCTAAAGGATGAACAAAAATATTTGTCAAAGGTAGGTATGCTACTGCTTGTGCCCTTCAAAGTCATTTAGATTTGCATATATTAATATTTACAAGTTTTTATTTGGTCATCGGAACTTTAAGACCCATATAATTGTTCATCGTTTAATGTACAATGTTCATTGTTAATAGTTTTTAATAGCATAGTTCATTGGTTGGGCTCTTTCCGTATACGAGAAATTCATAGTTCATATGTTCCTTGATTCCATGGTCATTGTTCATATGTTTGGTTCCTAGTCTAGGTCGAAAAATAATTAGTTTCATGAGCAATTCTACCGAAAAGACATTTCAAAGCAGAGTTTAAAAATTGCACGGGTGCTCACTATCTCCTTGTAAAAAAATTATTTGACTGTACAAGGGTAACGTATTGAGTTTATAGCTCAGTTTCATATTGTTCTGTGTTTTCTAAACTGTTTTAGGGAAGGAGAAACAATTCAAGGTTAAGCAAGAAATTTCAGAAGCTAAAGGATCGGGAGAAGCGAGCCAAGGCAGTGATCACTAACTCTCGGCCTTAGCTAGCTGTTTTGAGGATTTGGGAACCGGCTTTTGGTTTTAGGCGCTTGTGTAGCATAAGTGAATGTAAATCTATTTTGGACGCGATCAAATCGTTGTGTTGTGATTACTTTTAAATATTTGTCAATGTAATCCTAAAACTTATCTTATGTAGATATTGTATTTAGCAAATGCAACATATCTGGTAACTACCAGATCTCAACGTACAACCTTGTCCCCAAGAGATGAAAATAATGCTCTAGCTCAATAGCATATTCCGCTACCTTGTATTGTATGCTAATTGAGGGTTAGTCGGGGTTAAGTTTAGGGTGTTACATGCAAGCTTCCTCAACTTCACAAGTGAAACCTTCAGAGTGTGATTCACTCCTTTTGCTATTTCCTTCGTGGCTCCCATGCCATGACTTTGCTCAACTCCTTCTTTCCAAGTTTTTTATTGCATTAGTTGACCTCCAATTTTGCTAACATCTCCCACTATTTCTCTATCATTAGAGCTTCAAAGGGTGGCTGTCAAATGTTAATTTTATCAATTTTTCCTGAAAAAATCAACCTATCAACAGGTTTCGCTCTTCTGTCTTGTGTTGCCCTTTTTTCCTTGACGCTTATTGCAGTATTCAACCTCCAGTTTTTGCACCATCTCTTGCATTTTTTCTATTGTAGTTTCCAACGCTGGTTGTGAAATATTAATTACTTCATGTTTGCCAGAAAAAATCGACCCATCAATCGGTTTCGCTCCTTTGTTTAACTGCTGCCAATTTTTTGTTTTCCTTGCAGCTTATTGCATTTGTAAACCACCAATTTTTGTAGCATTCCCTACTCTTTCTCTAGTGGAGCTTCAAAAGATGGTTGTGAAACGATACATTAATTATTTTAGGTAGAAAAAATCGTCCTGTTAACAGGTTTCACTTATTTGTCGTCTACTTGCTGCCATATGTTCCTTGCCACTTATTGAACCTCCTAACCTCCAAATTTTTTGGCATCTTCTGCTATTTCTCTATTGAAGCTTGAAAAGATGGTTGTGAAATGGTAATTTCATTATTTTTCCAGAAAAAATGGACGTGCAAACATGTTTTACTGCTTTGTTTAGTTGCCTTTTTTTCCTAGCTGTTTATTGTACTTGTCAATCTCTAATTTTCGTAACATCCCCTCGTCTTTCTCCAGCGGAGCTTAAAAAGGTGGTTGTGAAATGATAATCTCATCATTTTCCCTAGAAAAAAATTCAACTCATCAACAAGTTTCTGTTCTTTGTTTATATGTTGCAAATGACCATCAATACGCGCTCCTTAGATGCTTCTCATGGATATCTACAGTGACAATCCTACTAGAGCATTATTGCTCTTCTCCGTGAGCCAAATCATTCATGTTATTCTCACAAAGTGTTTGCTATGACTTAGCGTTACCTTCTTGTCTCTCTTTAGATATATTTTTTTGAGGGTTTTTTTTTTTTAATATTTCTATGCCGTTGAAGTCAAGCTACTCTCGACACATAAAGGAATCAAATTTTTCCATCAAAAAATTTTCTCCATCTGTAAGACTCAAATTTGAAATTCTGCAGAAAGGAAACAAGTGACAACATACTTTAAATTAACCTGTATTTGTACGTATAGATAGATATACATGCAAAAACGTTACTGCCTAACATACATTGGTTTCATATAAAAACAAATTTGTACAAATTTGCCTTAAGAAAACATAGAGACTAAGAACATCTACAAGAATGTATAAAATAACTACAATTTGTAGAAAATAAAATAAAAATAAAAATATATAAAAAATTTTATATATCCAAAAAACAGCTGCAAAAATATAATCTATAAGATTGTATAAAGTTAATGATATGTTACAAATATTAAGCACTAAAAAAACTTGCATAGAAAAACAAAATCCTACTTGCGGAATGCATGATACAGTGGACTCTTTTCAAGTTTGTCAGGACGGACAAAAATTAAATTTTTTTAATAAAATTTTTAATTTGCCAACTATATTCTTGAAACTACATCCCAGGCAAGTACATCAATGCATCATGGATTCTTAGCAGAGCGCGCGTATCACACACGACCAAGACACCAGCGAGTGGGGGGAAAGGCCCACGTTTTTTCCCTCGCTCTTTATAAAGGCGGGTAAAAACTAAACTAAAATAAAATAAAATACCGACAAATTAAAAATAATAAATAAGAAGAACAAATAATTGAATAAATAAATATTAAAAAAAGAAGAAAAATGGTTTTGTCCGGTGGATGGTTGGTTTTGATTCTCTCCTCTTCTTCCCTTCCCACTCGAGTTTTGTGGAGGAGAGAGAACGAACCCATCATATTGATTTTGCTCCCCTTTCCCTTTTCGTCTGTCTCTGATCTCCAACCCCAAACCAACTTTCTCTGTCCTCCTCTTCCTCTTTTTTCTTCTTTGTTTACCCCCTTTTCCGCCGAGGGCTTTCTGGGTTGGGAAAGATCTTCCATTTTCATCTGGGTAACCCCAATTCTTGCTAGAATGGGAGATGGGGTGGGATGGGATGGGTAGGAGGATGAGGACATACAAAATTCTGGGTTTTGAAATGGAGTTTCTGATGACTCGATATGACTTTTCGTGGTGATGTTGTTGTTGATGATGTTGATGTTGATGTTAATGTTGGTGGAAATATTGCCATGTCTAGAGCAGCAGTTACTTCTGGATCATCCTCTCTCTTAGATGAAGGTTCGTAATTCTGGGGTTTGATCATTTTCCCCCAATTTTTGTTTTCATTTTAATTTAATTTTATTCCCTCTCTGTTTAATTGTGTTAATTGCTATATGCATATGGTAAGATTGTGATGGTATTAATTCCATTATGAATCAAATTTGTGATATGCTTGAAACCCACCCTGTTGGGTATTTTTTGAACTTTTAATTAATATTGTTTGTGTAGTGGGTTTGATCGGTTCAGAAATTGGGCTAGTTGGGTAGTGTGTAATTTCACAGTATTATCATGACAAGAAAACGGCTTCCCTTCTTACTCCCCTTTTTCTTTTTCCCCCCATTGGCGAAAGTGGAGCGTAGAATTGATGCTACTTAGTAAAATTTATGAATGTGGATCACCTGAATTTAATTGTTGATCATTTGCAAATGTGGGTGACTATTACTTTCATTTTTGCCCCCTGGCTAGAAATTATGGTTGTGGGTTTTTAAGGCAATGCATGCCCTAACATCTACCAAAAATAAAATTGTTCAGGGAGAGGGGGGAAAACAACGGAAGGTTTAACTTTGTTGCGAGATTGTAGTCTGTACATGGTAAAGATTGTGTATTTGTATGTGTTGGATTCCCTGTGACCGGTGAGGTAGGACATTTTTGAGGTCTATGATGACTTGTTTGGGTGAGATGTTTCTAGGGGTGTGCATGTCTGTACCTAGAGGAACACACTTGAAGTTTTGTGGCTTTTTGTCTGTCCAAGAACGCAGATGACTGAGCATGGTGAGGGTACACATAGAATTCTAGTTAGAGGAGATTGAGATTGTTACCCGTTTGTCTGCGTGCAGTTGGTGTTATGGTCTCTAATGTTTCTATCCTAACATAGTTTAGTTGCTTGTGAATTTAACCAATCATTTATCCTCTCATGTGCTTGATGGATCGATAGTCTCTTTGAGATTGTAATCCACTAGATATGAGAGGTTTTGATGACAGGACGTTTCTACTTTGATTGAATGCTGTCGAGGTTATGTTGAAACCCAAGTCATTTAACCTATGACTGTTCAATTTGTTATGGCGTACTTCTTGTTTGAAATGTATCCAGTACATTTAGATGAATGTCAGTACTTGGATATGATTCTTCACATATATTGTACTTGGATATGATTCTTCACATATAGTATAAAGAACCTGAAGAAGAACTTGATGCATTCTTGCTGGGTGCCTCGCAAAAAGAATGCTGCTTTTGGAATGTCCAAGTAACTTAGCTTCGAACTATGCTTCCTGCCGAGAACAGCTCCAAATGTACCTTCAGTTCTACACAGTGACAATGAGGATGCTTCAGTTCCTTCCCTAGATGTCTAAGTGAGCTATGTAACTTGGTTCAGTTTTCTTTTGTCAGATTTAATGTGGCCGGTAAATCTGAGATCTACGGATGCAATGGATGCGGGACTTTACCCATCTGGCCCCTATCCTGAGCGTGAAGGAGAACCAGATTGTTCTTTTTACCTCAGAACAGGGCTTTGTAGATTTGGCTCAACATGCCGCTTCAATCATCCTCCTAACAGAAATCTAGTAAGTAACATCCAGTGACTAAAAACCTTAGATATAACCGGCAAAGCTTTAAAGTGTTTGTTTCTCACCTTTTTTTCTAACTAGATCTTGTTATTCTTTTTATAGTTGCACCAATGCATTGGTGCAACTATTTTTTTTTTTCCCTATCAAAAAAATAGTTGCACCAATGCATTCTTGCATGTTGACTTATGAAGATCTTGTAGAGAGAAGAAATCTGTATGAAGATTTGTGTGTTATGTTGTATAAACATTGATTAGACAAAAGCATGACTAGTGACTACTACGTACTAGGTTCATTTTCATCATTCGCATGCATAATTTTTGCTTCACGCCATGTCCACGTTAAATTCTTTGGATTTCGAATGCAGAAAAATGAATAAGAAGTTGTATTTTGGAAGGGAATGATAGGTGTGAATATTATTTGACAGTTCAGAGAAGCCTTTATCTTTTCTCTTCTCCTAGTGTTCTTCAGGCTAAAGTCTATCTTAGATTCTGTTCCAAAAGTACGTTTTTTTCCTTTTTCTTTCCATTCCAAATGCCATAAACTTTGAAGGAAATTTCCAGAAGAGAGTGTATGTAGAAATTTCCGGAAGAGAGTGTATGTAAAGCTTCAATTAAGATTCGGCTATAATAGGTAGTGGTTACTTTTATGTGCATCCCAAGATGGAAGTACAGAAACTGCCTTAGTTTAAAGTATCTAATACAATTGTTTCAAGAATTTTCCCTTTTTCATTAATCTTTTCCTTGTAAGGATGTCTATTTGATGGATTTGATAGATGCTTCTCCATGACAGGCTCTGGCTGCGGCAAGAATGAAAGGGGAGTTTCCAGAAAGGATGGGTCAACCTGAATGCCAGGTATGATACTCTGTTTTTTGTTTACTTATATTTTATGAAATGGCCACTGAATATCAGTGAAGGGAGACCCATAGGGATGGTGTTTCATAGAGTATTCTCCACAAGTGGTGATGTTTCTTCTGTTGCACGTGCATATGTTCAAAACAACTTATGCAGTCTCATCATTTGGGTTTCAGAGTTCTGTTCAATATCTTGCTATCCGTTCATGTAAATCTGACATGAAATAGTTCCAAACAGAATGGACACTTTTTAGACTTGCTGTTTAATGTATACTATGTGGGGGAGATTCATATTGCAGCAGCCAATATCTGATGGTGCATTTTGATGGTTTCACAATTTTCTTTGTTTGTTCAAAACATTAGACTACCAATGCATATGCAGGTCTTCGTTGGATAATAGTATGTTTGGGTGGTATAAAGACTTACAGATAAGCCTAGGAACTTTTAGGAATGTCATTTCTATTCCACTGTGTGGCTAACATGGCTTTGCTTCGACTTCTTCCTCAGTATTACCTGAAGACAGGAACCTGCAAATTTGGAGCAACATGCAAGTTTCATCATCCTAAAGACAAGGCTGGAATTGCTGGAAGAGCTCCGTTGAATATTTTAGGCTACCCACTTCGCCCGGTAGAATCTCTTTATGGGATTCATGTTTTGATCAACTTTTGACTTATAATAACTTGCATCAGTTCTCCCCCCCCCCCAAAAAAAAAACTTGCATCAGAAAAGTGGGTTTTTTTTTTCATTTAATCTATTTCTCTCTTCTTTTTTTTTTGGGGACAGACTGAACCGGAGTGTGCATATTATTTAAGAACCGGACAATGTAAATTCGGGAGCACCTGTAAGTTCCACCACCCTCAACCATCCACTTCTTTGCGCGGTTCTTCTGTGTATCCTTCTGTCCAATCTCCGACAACTCCTGGGCAGCAGTCATATCCAGGTGGATTAGCAAGTTGGCCTTTGTCAAGAGCTTCACTTATTCCTAGTCCTCGTTGGCAAGGGCCCTCCAGTTACACACCATTGATTCTCCCTCAAGGAATGGTATCAGTTCCCGGCTGGAATGCTTACATGGTATGCTTTGATATTGCAGGACCTTGTTCTGGTCAGTTGGTTTTTATTTATTTATAGGTTTTTTGAAGGGTAAGTGATACCCCCTACCTGTACTGTAATGCGCTATCCACCCCTTGGGGATGAAACCTAATGCTCATACCAATTGTGCTAGCTGTTCTTTAGGGTGATTCATGTTCTGGAGCCTTTTAATCATGGTCAAACTGTCTTAAAGTTTTGATCGATAGCGTCTGGATTGAATGTTTGAATGATTAGGATGTAGTTACCCTTGCCACCGGGCCCACCGCCCAATCTGAATTTTGTGACAGCAATTCAGAGGAGGTTAAGATTTATGCAACCTTCCCCTTGAACCTGGAAATGAGTACATGACTCATGGTTTTCACTGGCAGTTTAAGAAGCTATTAGAGAAAAAGAAAAGTAAAATGGAAAAACCCATGAGTTGATCCTATTATGATGGTCACAAAAACATTCTTCATGCATTCTAAATCGGCTAATAAGATGTTTATGTTTTGGTTAGGGCCAAGTAGGGTCCGTTTCGTCCTCTGAGGGGCAGCATACCTCAGGAAACAGTCCAGTATATGGAACTGCACGCCAGAGTGAATCAGCAATGTCCGCAACCCAAGGAACATACTCTTCATACCGCTCTGGCTCCATTCCTATGGGATTCTATGCACTGCAAGGGGACAATGTTTTCCCCGAAAGACCTGGGCAGCCTGAATGCCAATATTATATGAAGACCGGTGATTGTAAGTTTGGTGCAGTTTGTCGGTTCCATCATCCCAGGGAAAGACTGATTCCTGCCCCAGACTGCCTCTTAAGTCCTTTGGGCTTGCCATTACGTCCAGTAAGTCAGCTGTCTCATGTTGCGTTCAATGCTGCATTTGGTTGATACAGTGCAGAGTTTATTTCTCTCATTTGATGTGTTTATTTCTTGTAGTGTAGAGTCTGAGCAGTTTCATAGACAATGTGACAACCAAGTGCAGACTTTCTAGAGCTAGCACAACTGACCAAATCTGTTTACCTTAAGCAAATGACCAAAGCTAGACTTGACCCAAACCAAAAAGAGGCAAACCATTCTGTCTTGAGCCACCCCCTCTCCTCCCCTCCCCCCCCCCCCCCAAAAAAAAAGAAAAAAGAGATTTTCCTGATCAGATATTGATCATAATTGACATACTTGGACTAACCAAAGCAGGCGCAAAAGTGACCCAACCTTCAAGCAACCCAGCTCTAACCTGATCTGAATAGCCCATTTGGCGGGTCTAATTTGTCCCACCTCTTTAACACGGCGATCCGATCCTTTTTCTTCGTTGGGTATTTGAACAATTTGTTTTTTTTTTTTAAGTTATTTGCGAGCACTAGTAGTTTGACAGAATTCACATTCCATCTCATCCTTCAACAGGGAGAACCTTTGTGCATATTTTACTCTCGATATGGTATTTGCAAATTTGGTCCAAACTGCAAGTTCGATCACCCAATGGGGATCTTTGCATATAATGTCTCCCCTACATCTTCTGGTGCCTCTGCTGTCAGACGCTATCTAGGATCGTCATCAGCAGCTGGGGGCTTAGCTTTGACTTCCGATGGGCTAATCGAATCAGGCTCCGGTAAGAACAGAAGGCTCTCTCTCTCAGAGACGAGAGACATACCTTCTGGCAACAATAATGGGGAGACGGAGGGCTAAATCGGAACTCCCTCCTGCAGTCACCCCTTTTTGCAAGAAATGTTCATGTTTTGCAGGTGCATAAAGAGGAGCTAGCTAATCTGTAAATCCATTTTCCCAATTGCTGGAGATGTACAGCCCCCTCTTCATGTTTTTTAAGGTTAATGATTATATTTTCTGTTGGGAAAAAAGATGCATTGCAGCCAATTTGTCTTGGCCCCCTGAATCTTAATTTCACTTCCTCTGTGCTGTATAAATCTTAAATTATTTGTCACATTTGGTGAAACCAATGTGAACAATTCATCATCCCTTCCTACATTGGAATTCTTTTAAACCCTTCTCTGTTGGTTTATTCTTTGCTGGGATGTTAAATGAATGAACATGCAGCCTGTGCGGTTAAGTTTAGATCAGGCATCAGCTAATGTAATTGATAAAGTTGACTTATCGAAACTATCCAAGAGGGAGAGACAATACCAACTATTAAAAGAAGGGAGGACCTGATTTCCACATTTGGGAGAGACAACTTATCAAAAGAAGACCTTATTAAATTTTTATAAAAAAATTAAATTTTGAAAAAAGGGAGTTATCATAGTTTCAATCAGAGACATTTACAGAAGGACAAGGATGTTAATTAGGATCCCTCATAGAGAAAAGGGAAGAAATAAACTGGGAAAAAAAAACAGTATGACTAACACTACAATTGATTGCAAACACAAAATAAAAGAGGTTGGTATATGCAAGTGAGAACAAATTAGAGAATGAGACTGAAAATGAAAATCCTCCCTTTTCACTAAATTATTCCCATGGGGAGGTGGTATTCGTGAATGAGAATTCACATGTAATTGTTAAATACTAGTATCAGTTCCAATTCCACATACTGGACTTGGGATTAGTGATGTTTTGGGTTATTTTCACTTCACATATCAAATGAGGTCGTTGAAAATGCATGAACCAATTCCTGTTCTCAAAAATGGATTCCCAATTCCATTGAGAATTTCTATCCCACATACTAAAAGCCCCCGTAGTTCTATACTTCTAATATTATTGTCACGAGTATGCTCGACGACAATGTTAAGGAGACAAGACTAATTGGAAAGTAAATTTTTGAATGAGATTATCTGATAATAAATTGCTGCGATACAAAAGTAAAAGTTAAATCAATTATTATTTGCTAATATATATCGTTGCTATTTGAACTAAGACAAACCCTGCCCCCCAAAAAAAGTTAAAAAAGAAAAAAGGAGAACAACTTGACACCCAATAAAGAATATAATCCTACATTTGTCTAGTCTCAAGGATTGAAGAATCCTTGTGACTATGCCTGGCTTTTGGATTATGTATTTGTCTTCCATTTAGTCCAGCGGCAATCATGGATGTAAAATTTTATTTGTTTATTTTTTATATTAAAAAGTTGATACCAGAATTAAGCGTGAGATTTATACAATAGTCCATTGGATTTTGGTATAATAATAGTCCTTCTTGGATACGGTGGTGATTAAACCAACGTGTTTGTTATTGCTTTAAGAGAAGCGGAGATATAATTTTTTAAAATTCAACATATGGGACAATTGAACTTTTAAGAAGTTGACAAATTGAGAAGAAGGATCTTTCGATCATTTCTCCACCGATTTGTTGATCTTTTAAAAGTTGAATGCGGCTAGGGGTGGCAAATTGGCAATGGAATGGGTACGGGGCGGTTTTAACCATACCCTTATTTATACCCATTTTAAAAATTAATACTCATATCCATCAGGTGTTGTAAAACTATACCCATATCTATACACACTGGGTATAACAGGTATGCGGATTTTACTCGGATATATATAGATAAAAAAGAATTAAATCCATTTTCTACCTATATTCGATATCAAATAGACAATATGTCATATTAACCCCAAACTTCTAACAACATATCATATCAGATCGAGTACAACTAAAAGTTTGCCAATCAACGTAATAAATTAGCACTTAACAATTACAGTTTCGAACAAAATGTCTCCCCGAAGTCTTGAATAGCAAACAACTCAAAGTAACTAACAAAATATCCAAGTATAAGCAACAAATTAGAACTTTGAATAAACAAATACATGTTTTATATAAGGTGAATATGGGGCGGGCACGAGATGGGTATTGATCAAACGGGTATGTGACGGGTAGGACCTATACCCATACCCATACCCATTTTAGCAATACTCATCCCATACCCATTTTTTTAATTTTCACCACCTATACCTATATCCATTGGAGTGAATTTTGTGGGTTTTAAGTAGATACAGATTTTTTTGCTGGCCCTAAATGCAGCCATATATTAATTTAAAAAAATTACGATCCAAATATTATAAGGCTAAAGTTCAATGGACTAAAATGAAAAATTTTCGATACATCCATGTAAAAAATTAAATATTTACTTTGTCTTTTTTGAACCAAAAGAGGGGAAAATCCCCAAAATTTATTAATGAAATAACTTACACATTAATAAAGTTCATGTTCCCAAGTTGAGCACAACTTACACAATCCTCAAATAAAATTCGATGAAATAAGTTTTTGTGTAAGATAATTGGTTTTAAGTTCCTTCTCATCAAAAAAAAAAAAAAAAAAAGCTTCCAATTTGAAATGAACCAATTTCAGACATATACTTAATGTCAATCTCTTTCTCTCTCTCTCCATGATTTGATGACTTAAATGTGGAGTATACGATGCTAACATATTACAAATTTGCATCTAAATTGACCCATGTTCTTGTGTCCCAATAAATTTTGTTAGTTATATTATTAAGTATCTGTATATGTTTCTTAGGTCGTTCCTTTTATAGTTACGTCATTCATTTAGTACTTAGAAATTTTAATTAATTTGAAATTATGACTTTTTGTCTGTCGCAAGAAAATATAAATATAGTTGAGGGCCTGTTCTTTTCGTTTGTAAATTGGGATAATGAAATGGCAAAGTTGATTGAGATAGGTGGAAGTGGGTTGAAGTGAGTTGAAATCGGTATCCTTTGTTGAAGTATGTTGAAGTTGGTATAGTTTTGAAAGTCGGTTAAAATATTGAGAATAAAATTTTGAAGGAGGTGGGCTTAGGTTAGTTGAAGTGGGTTGAAGTCAATTGAAGTGGGTTGAAGCTGATATTTTTTATTGAAGTGGATTGAAGTGAGTTGAAGTTGGTAAATTAAAAAAACCAACGAAAAGAACAGATCTTAAATCGAATTATATGGCTCCCTCGAATAGTCGAACCCCCCAAAAAAATAATTATATAATTTTTAATTTGGTCTTTCATATCCCTTTAATTAGAATATAGCTACCATTGAACTACAAAAATTAAATTTTTTCATTACAAACTTTCTTCACTTATGACAAACAATACTTCAGAGAACTTTTGCTTTTGACCACCTTAACTCCATGAGGTCTTGCTTTGTTTGTCTACTTGATATGCAATCTTATTAGATGTGCATGCTCCAATCAAGATTTGATTTGATATGAAGGGGGAAAAAATGGAATCATATTCCCATCAACCCTTATTTGCCAATAGTACTAAAGTAGTGCCAATATAAATCAAGGGGGCCATAGAAAATAAGAAAAAAACCAGCTCACTATTCCCAAATCCTATCTCATTTTGCCACGTGGCAAAATGGAGAGTATGAAATTGCACGTTAATGGTGCGCCACAAAATGATAATGACATTGATACCAATCCACACAGTTGTATTGTGGGTGTGGGACAGTATAACCCCACTTAACTTCATTGCAAATTCCACATATATCCCTTTTTATTTCTCTTGCCTTCCCCTATATGGCTGTGCAATTGCAAGTCACTAGCCTCTCTCTTTTCCCCCTTCCTTTTGGCATCATCACCATTAAAAACCTTCCAACCCACCTCCCAAAGAAAAAACAAAAACCCTAATTTCTCAGCTGGTGAGATTCATGTGAATGCTGAAGCCAATACCCCCAATTCAAAAACCCCACTGTTATTTGCTTCCACAAACCCAAATTTTCTCTCTGAAAGTGAAACCCCCTCAAGAACCTACACCCTAGATCTGCTGTCCCAAATAGGAGATCAAAATGCTAAAAATGGGTACTTTCACTCAGTGGCCTGTGTTCTTTCTCTTCTTGCTGATGTGCTCTGCGACTCAGTTGAATTCCAACCAATTAAAACTTGCCCATGTAAGTTTCCCACGAACCCATTTGTAAATTTCAAAGCTTTTTTCTGGGTATTCCTCAAAATTGATGAATTTGCTCTGTTTTGTTTTGGACCTTTTTTTTTTTTTGTGTGCGTGGGAAAAAGGCAAATGGGTTGTGTTCATCAGGGAATGGGACAGATGTGGAAGAAGGGATGAAATTGTACCCATTAATTGATGGAGAGAAAGTGAAGAATATGATGGTGATGAATGAGACAAGAAGAAAGCTTGGGAGTTTTCAGATTTGTGCGCCTTGCACTTGCTGTGGAGCTAAAGGTGTTTGCTTGCCTTCTCCTTGTTGTTATGCCATCAATTGCAATATCCCAAACAGGCCCTTTGGCTTCTGCTCATTCACCCCAAGAACCTGTAATTGCTTTGGATGCCATCTTTAAGGTGGAAAAAAATAAAAGAAAATTATAAATCAGGAGTAAGAATAGGAAGAATATCTGTTCTTGCTCTCATCTCTTTTTCATTTTCCCTTTTTTTCCTTGAGTTTTTTAATTATGTTATTAATTGGTGTTATTATTGTTAATTGGGGACAGCTATTTCCAGGTAAGGTTTTGCTATTTAACTAAATGTGATCGATGTCTTCTTGTCCCATCATCTCCTTGGGAGTTGGGATTCACAAAGAAAAAAAAGGGAGGGAAAAAAAGAGAATTTTTTCTCTAAGTAGCAAAAGTTTGCCTGGAAAAAGCAATGCCCCAATGGTTTAGTCTAATTGGGGGGTCAATTAAGCCTAAGGTGCATAATTCTCTCTTATATGTTTAGCAGTAGTAGTTTGATTAAGGTGCACAGTGGAGTTTGTGATTAAGAATCATTTGCCTTCCTATTATTTTAATGCAAAACTATTTGCCCATTGCTTGATGAAACATTCGTAATAATGAGGTTCAATTGATGTCTCTCTTTTCTTGATCTACTTGATACTCAAGTCTCTTCTCTCCATGGATGATGCTATGCATTACCTTGGCTTAGAAGATGATCATCTTGCCTTTTGGAAGTTGTGCTTTACTCATCACAAGTTGTTATATGATACAGTCCCAAGGATAGTTTATGCGAGATTGACTTCTTTTCCATTGGACATCTTTTTAAAACTATTGCTCAGCTACTTTCCCGTATGATTTACACGTTTTAGGTGAAACAGTCTCATCAAGGACAAGCTCGTTTTTGCAGTTAATTGAGCTAGGACATTGATCATGGTAGCCCCTTGAATTTTTTTTTTTTTTTTTTGGGTGGTACTTCACGGTTTTTACAAGTTTAAGCAATAGAAGTAAAAGTTCTAGGCAACCAAAACATTCTCTTTCACAGGTTCACTTAAAGCCAGAGTGTCATTGGTATGGTATACAGTTGAAAATGTTGTTCTGTTATTAGTGCTCAGTAGGGGCAGCCTAGAAAGGCATGCAGTTGTATTCTTCTTCCTGGCATGGAATTTCTTCAGTACACCATTGGTCAAATGAAACAGCAGAGATGCATTCACTTTGGAACGCCCTTTTTCAGTTGGGTTATGGGTCTTCTTGTGTCTGTTGAGAAAGGGGGTGTTTTTGGTGGGTATACATAAAAGCAGAGGTGCCTTTAATGTGTTGATGAGAGGAGTAGATGTGCTGTTATTGCCTAGCTAACTATGTAGCAGGGAAAGCAAGGATAGCCCCACAGCTAAATTGTAATTGTTGAGGTGGGTGGCAGTTCGGTAGAGCCATTAAAGGCTTAGATATCTAATTTTGCTCCCTAAGAAATACTAATGAAAAAGGAATTATATACTTCTGCTACTGGGATTTCTTTATTCATGTTTGTTTGCTTTTGCTGGTTCATATTGTATCGATTAACTGAGGGAGTTGCTCTAAAAATTTTATTTATTTGTTGACTTAGGTAAACCACAAATCTCTCACTGCCTAGTTTAATATGGGGGGTGACACCCATATGTACACGTAGTTTTCCCTTTTTTTGGTTTATTTTTTTGGGGGGGGGGTGTTGTAGTTACAAACCCTAATGTAGTTGACTAATTCCTGTATTCAACAGGCATTGTCCATCTTTGAAGGCTCTTTTGAGCTTTTGTATTGTTTTTTGTTCATTTGAGCAATCAATCATTCAAAAAAGTAGTTGACAATTGCCTTCCCCCGCCCCCCTTAAAACAAAAAGAAAAGTTTAATGTGGTGTTTGAATGTGAGAGGGACCATGGCTCCCGAGATATCTCCTTTATTAAACATCTCATGTAGGCATGTGTAATGATATACAATCTATGCATCACATATAAATGACTCCCAAATGAAAACTTGGGGGTGTGAAATTGTGGCTTTGTTCTTCTCTGAATTCTCCCTGTACAGAAATCACTTGCAACTGCTCAAATTCAGCAGAGCAGCTAACATAACAAATTTGAATTGTACTTCAACTCAATCCTGGCAATGCTGGGGGTGTTCATCTGGTTAACCCTTGTGTTTGTTGTTTTTTTTTTTGGTTTTTTTTTTTTGGGGGGGGGGGGGGGGGGGG
Source organism: Carnegiea gigantea (assembly GCA_029747015.1). Taxonomy (NCBI): domain Eukaryota; kingdom Viridiplantae; phylum Streptophyta; class Magnoliopsida; order Caryophyllales; family Cactaceae; genus Carnegiea; species Carnegiea gigantea. Next base: position 224,335 of record JAKOGI010001198.1, read on the forward strand.
GAAGGTGACCACTTCTTGCTAGCGTGCAATCGGCTTTAATGGCTCTGGATAAGGATTATTCCAGCATTCGTCTGCTGCTGCTGCTCTATCCCATCGTCTTCTGAAGATCTTGTACTCGTTGTATGATTGCCTTCTCACCTGAGAATACATATTCAGAGAAATATTTAGTTTCCAGGACTGAAACCCCCATCCTAATGTGTTCCAGCCTAAATGACTCGATGAACACCCTCTGGATCTTGGACTATGAGTTGTGCAGTCTAAATGAGGATAAGAATGTCAAAAGAGTTGAATTTTAGGAGTCACTTACTTCAACCCTCATGTCTAGAACGTTAAGTTGATGCTGCAAATGGCAAAAATACCAAACAAATAGGTTAGATTAGATGATAACTGGGATACATCCTTAAACTTACAGTTAACTGGCTGATGCATTGCACTTTGAACCCGGGAAAGTTAAGGTTCTATGTCTTTCGTGTGTGTGGCGAAAGGGGGCCCCGGGGGGGGGGGGGGGGAGGAGGGTTGAGAAAAAAAGGGTGGGTTTTGTCAGCCTACGATCCTGCTGACGATCTGTAACTAATGCATCGATGGATACTTCACCTTTTTCGAGGGCTCCCCCAATGTAGGAAGGCCGTGATGAACGACATACTCTGCATCGACGACCCCAATATTTTTGGTTCGTTCACCCTATATCAACAGCAGACAATTATACAGAGCATCAGTGACTAGTGCTGATACGGCCGAGGGAGGAGATCGAAGAACAGAGGACAGAAAACAAGGAGCAGCAGGAAGGATGACCAAGGTTGGAGTATATGCCTGAGCACAATAGCCGAGCTGAATATCCAAACCCCAAGCGTGTATCAAGTCATTCTGTCCAAAGCATTTCGAACCAAAACCTATGTTAGATGTGTGTTAATCTAGGCAGATTTCGTCCATGACCATGTGCAGAAAAAAAGGAAAAGGTGGACTTTAATGGAAGTCGGAAGACATACCTGGATCATGTACCACACACAGCGCCATGCTGGTCGCGAAAACACAGGAGCCATGACTTCTATCCATCTGCATTACATCACAAGACACCTGAGTTGCATGCACTATCCCTTGCTGAGAAAATGTTTAATTTTCATACTGCTTTTTTAAGCCATTCGCCTACGCGCCCCCCCCTGGTCTTTTCAATGTTTTTTCACTCTCTATAACAAACCAACACAATCCGATGCAGGATTTGGAGACAATTTAGATATAAGTAGCTTTACTCCCTCAAGATACCCACCAAAAATTTTTGTAAAATCCATGACTTGGTAGAATGAAGGAAAAAAAAATCATTCGCAGCACAAGAAGCTGACAATGATTACCCAGTGCAAGGAGGAGCTGTGCTGTTGTCATCACATTCTCCTGGTTTGTATGTTCTCCTGCAAAACCCAGCAACCACGCCCAATTAGAGTGTAGGAGTTGTGACTGACAACAGCAGAAAGACAAGTCCTTCAAATCGAAACGTCGTTAAGAGAAACCTGTGAACATTTCCTCTCCTTCCACGGGCTGTGATCTGATGATGCACCTCTGACCTGTTGCCATCCAGGGCTGGCTGCGATATTTCTAAGCCTTCCTCTCTAACTATAGATATGTACCTGTGTACATGAACATAGAGGTACAGCCATATCAAACAATGTTCATGAAGCAAATGAAACGTAATCAATGGAAGTTCATTTCTAAGATGAACAGGTAATGAAAAATTGGCAGGATATTACACACCGTAAAGGATCAAAGTGTTCCACTCCAATATCTTCATCCCAGAGGAAGACATATTCATAGCCAGCAACTATATCCGGATGCAAAAACCGCTTAGCGAACCACCTACATCAGCACCACCATAAACGATTCAGCCAAGTCCAAGAACATAAACAAGCGATCTTAGATTAAAGGCACGGCGTGATCATGTCTTATGTTACTCGTGCTATTCATTTCGACTCAACTACTCCTGCGGGACATTGAATGGTGTGACGTCAATATCAATACTTGACAGTTCATTCAGCACAGAAACACGCAAAACTTTCAAAGATCTTTCTAGCTGATATTTACATGGATTGTATAATGAAGAAACTAAAATGGGCAATGCAAAGACGTCTCATGCAAGCAATAGGATAGGATGAAGCCTATGAAGCAAAACTAGAAGTGACCAGGGACACAGGAAACTCTCACTTGAATGCATGAAAGCTCAGATGGACAATGCTAATACCATTTAGTTTGATTGATGGCAGAGACGTGAACAACCTTATCATTCCACTCAAATACCTTCCATTCATCCACGACCCCATCATAATGGAACAGCATTACATTGAACCCGCATGGCATAAACTGCGATCAAAGAGAAGGAAACAGCCGCTGAAAACAAATCCACGAAACATGGAAGCCAAGTCATAGCCGTGGGCCAGTAAAATGGCCGATTTTGCAGACAATTACCTTCGAAATTATTGCATCCACAAGCTCTTTTTGCTTTATTCCAACGGCCATTGCCAGCAAACTTAGAGATGAGTTGCGCTTCTGTTCACAATCAAGGAAGCGTATGACTTGTATCAACAGTAAGCGATGAGGTTTACTCCTGTAATTCGTTTTTAAGAGTTGCAAAATATTGAGAAATAGGCTTACCCTTGGTAAGCCCCATAGGGGTCTCATTTCCAAGCTCGAACGTTGAGACACAATGCCTATAGGCAATGACTCACTTCCTCGAGGCCTACACTGATTCTAAAACAGGAAAGTAGCATAAGAGGAAGATCACTTGTATAATTTAGGGAAATTTAACATATGTCCTAGGCTAAGTTGAAACTGTTGGTTGTCATTGCTACATAGGGCACATTTTGAGTACTCAAGTAGTTTCTCTGTTAGCGAATACAGATGACACACCATACGAAGAGTGGCCAACATACAGATAATTGGATGCGTAACCACATAAGGCCACATGTACTTCCCTATGTATTTAGAAGCAAATCCGAAAGAAGGAAAACAAACCTCACATCTATTGCTCATTGGGTTAGCATTTTCAGCTTTCACGAGTTGTGGGATCTTCTGCACAGTGAGCAAGGTAATATGCGCAGAATTGCATCATCATCTGTTGTAGCACTAAGATTGTCAGAGATTAAGTATACAGAGCATACCTGTATATAACCTGGTACAATGAATGCATTAGCCACCCAGTAAACTAGGATAATACAAGTCGCTGTTTGAAGAGCGCGGCAAACAAATGATCTTCGGTTTTTTGTATCAGAAAACACTGCAATCTGCAATGGCAAATGTCAGAGCATTATGTTCACTGTCATTGGTCAAGAAGGAAATCTACTTCAAATGTTTTTCTGCTGGGAAATTAAAATTAAAAAAGCAAAAAAGAGATTTCAGAGAGTACACAGAAAGGCTGAAATCTAAGAATATAACAGACAACAAGCAACAAGACAGCAAAATCCAGAAAGCATTCTTCATAACATTGAACTGCCAGGATCAAACAGCGACCAGAAACAGCAAAAAGAAATTCCCCCCAAACAGTGATCAGCCAGCATTCCCACTCTACGATTTCCAAGGTTAATGAACCACTGAAACCACATATTTGTTGAAGAAATGATGTCACAAAGAAACCCTTATCATGCATAAGTAACTTGAGAACTAGACTGAGCTCATGATCATTAATCAAGTCACAATGTTGAGACTAAAAGCAAAACATTAGGGCATGTTCTTTTCGACTTATGAGAAGTACTTATTAGTACTTATTGCTCAAACATGCTAAATCATGTTGAAATATACTGACTGGCTGAAGAAATTATAACTATAGTCTTCAATAAGTACTTAACGATGCTAAGTGATGCTGAATTGTGCTGAAAATCATTGAATGCGGATGGTAAGTACTTATGATAAATTGAAAAGAACATACCCTAGTAACTTCTGAAATGCATGGCTTCACATATCAACCATCAAGCACACCTCGCTAATCACAGAGTTTGAATCCTCGAATGTTCAACTCCTTAATTCAAAACGGGCTCGAAATCTCATCAAGGGCTGCAAATAGTAGTAAATTTTTCTTTGTTGGGTATGACCATATCCCCCCCCCCCAAAAAAAAAATTCCCCAACAAACACACACACACACACACAAAACAGCGAGAGAGGGAGAGAACTGTTCCAACACAGCCAGAGTCAACAAAACGGGATAAGGCAAACAAAAAGAGAACAAACAAAAGATCTGCAGGAGTATAAACTATATTAAACTACTCATTCTGGGCAAAAGATAAATGAAAAACATGCAAAAAACAAATGGCAGGAGGGGGGAATTTCCCATTTAAAATAACAAAATGAATAATAAATTGCCCAAAATCACCACTTACGTTCTTAGCCACCATGTTGGTGTTACAAATCCCGAATTGGCAACACCCTTTTCTGTGCAAAAGTTTCAGTTTTTCTCCCTAAAATGATAAGAATGAAGAAAGATCCTGAAATCCCAGAATTATATAATCATTCACCCTTCAAAATCAAACTCAAGCTCGAAATCAAATCAAAATCAGAAAAAGGCTAAAACTTTGTACCCACCTGCTTATTTGCGGAAGATAAACAGAGAGAGAGAGAGAGAGAGAGAGAGGAGATGAAAATGGAAGATGAAACAAAAGGATGGGTTTTTATGAATTAGTTCAATGAATTAAATTAGCTAAATGCGTATTGGTAATCGGTAACGCATTGAATAATGACGATTGTAATGATGATGATGATGATGTCAGGAGGAGAGAGCAAATGGGGAGCGAAGAACATGGAGCACGATCTTTGGAAAACATTTGCAAGGGAAAAACAGGGCAACAGGCAGATTGATTTCCTACCTGCGTTCAAATTGCTCTCTTGTTGGTTGGTTTTGGGTTAAGATTGCAATCACACCACAAGAATTATCATTCAGATGAGAAAATTCAGCCTTTATTCCTTCATCATTTCGAAATAAAACATGCGTAATATTTCTAGAAAAAAGTTTTTTTAAAGAAAAAATAACAGGAAAATTATCAAGAAAATGGTCTACCGAAAAAGTATATTGTGACTTGATTTTATGCAGTGGACCCAAGATTCTAGTCACTGATTCTAAGGAACAAATACTAGAAGTCAACTCAAAGGGGATTGTTCTTTTAAATTATCACAAATATTTATTATTACCATTTAATAATATTTACGGTACATGTGTTTGGTTAGGTGACAACCATCTTTTCGAAAAATAATTTTTGGATTTTTGGATAATTGGTACCAACATTTTGGAAAAGAATTTTTAGGAATATAGATTTCCCCCAAGTAAGGAAAATATTTCATAAGTTTTTGGACGTAAGTAAACTTTTCGCTTCCGCAAGTAAAGAAGAGATGATGTAGTCAGTCAAAATTTAGGAGCAAAATTCAGTTTTACTGATTTCGAACAAAACTTGACCATCTGGTAGGAAAGGCTAAAACAAGCTCAATCTATTCAACAATTCTTTTAGTTAGTCAATATTTATTTCCACTGTGATAATTCGATCGATTTTTTTTTGTCATTTAACCAATTTGTTTGACATTTTCTGCCGCTTAAACAACTTCAACAATTTGGATTACGAGAAGCTCAAATCTCAATTTTGAGCTCAAAAGTCATTTATTTGGTAATATTTATCTCTACTATGATAACTAAAACGACATTTTTGGTCTCTTAAAAATTTTATCTGACACTTTTCCTGTTTTTCCGTAGAAAATGATTTATTTTGCACTAGATTACGAAAAGCTTGAGATGAAAATCCATTTTCCTTGAAAAAATATTTTTTATGAAAATCATTTTCCAAAAAAAACCATTTTCCTTCGAACAAGGCACAGCGTTAATTTTTTTGCTCCTTGAGATGTATGTCCTGTTTGGCAAAATTAGTTATTTAGGTAGCTGATAGCAGTTCAGGTAGCTGATAGCAGTTCAGATAACATATACCATTTCCAACTTAGCTGTTAGCGGATGGTTATTTTGATGAGCGGTTGAAATAAATATGTGCGGTAAATTTAGCTATTAAGTTAGCTGATTAATATAAATTGATAAAAAAATATCGATAATTTTCGATAATAAAATTTTCAAATGATATTTTTTTCGCAAAAAAATATAAAACACTATTTTTAAGTGCCAAAAGTTATTACTATTAGCTTTTCAGAAACGCTACGTAAAATACAAAAACTTACTTGAAATGGTAGTCAGAACACTAGGTTATCAAACATTAAAAATTAGCTGATTAGTATATTAACTTGGCTGAAATACTAAATGCTACTATTGGTGCCGAATATGACGGTAGTCTATTGGTAAAGTGTTAACCTTTCACAAGAGAGATTAAAGTTTGATTAACCTACGATCTCATGCGCATGTGAATTTTTTCCCATCAACATAGAATGATAGTTAAATTTTTTTAAATATAGTTAAACTCTAGTACTCAATATCATATATGTTTATTCACTATAATATACTCCTAATTCAATTGTATTTCAAACTTTTCAATAACAATCAGTCCCTAGTTATCAGTTTTATATTAATTTTCTGCGACATCATCAATAGCATTTGCTCATTCCATCCCAATTTATTTGCATGGTTTGAGAAAACAAGCATACTAAAGATCCCCCCCCCCCCAAAAAAAACCTCTAGTTAGACCCCTGGCTTGTCAAAAAAAAATAAAAATAAATTAGAGTTTAATTTTGAGATCTATTCTCAAGATATTACTTATCAACAAGTTAAAAAAATTTATTAGTTTTCAAAGTAATTAAAATTAAAGCTCTTTCTTTAGTACAAATTCTTTTATACCCATGCAATAAATAAACTATTTGCTTTATTTTCATGAACCAATTGGTCTGTGTAGTTTATTACTATGAAGAGTATAAGAATAAAAAAAATTAATAAATTTTATAAAAATAGAAACTATGCAAATAATTTGTGATGTCCGAAAAGGAATTAACAAGTAAACAATTTGGGACGGAGGGAGTAATACTGAAGACCTTTTCATTGATCCGAAAGAAGGTCCTTGAGCAAACCCAGAAAATTTCTCATTATTTTGTCACAATTCTGCAGTAACTTTGGGGCACGAGTAAAAATTACCAATATTAACTACATTCCTTATTTTTTAAAATTGAACAACACCTTATTTAATTTGCATCGTATCACCTTCAATAAATTATTACTAATGAGATCTTGTGTGAAATCGTTTCACCTAGATATACTATAAGACAAATATTTTCATGATGATGTTTAGTGAATAAAGGGATAACTAATAATTTATTCTGAATAACTTTTTAGACTTACTTGTTTGTCAATCTTGGAGTGTAAAGTAAAGAGTCTACTTATAAAGGCAAAGGTTATTTGACGGAGGAGATGTTAAGCAAATAAGTTTGAATTTCAGCAAATAAGTTCATAAATTTATTCTTTATAATTTCAGAATAAGTTCAGTAAATAAGTTCAGAATAAGTTCAGCAAATAAAGTTAGTTCAAAATAAGTTTAGCCAAAATAAGTTTAGACAAAATAAGTCAAAGATAACAGCGCCTTAAGTTCAGCAAATAAGTTTATAAATTTATTTTTAATAAGTTCAAGACAAGTTCAATAAATTAGTTCAGAATAAGGACCTATTCTCTTCGTCTTATTTTGACTGAACTTATTCTGAATTGAACTTATCTAAACTTATTTTGAATTTATTTGTTGAATCATTCTGAACTTATTCTGAAACTTATTTACTGAACTTATCTGTAACACAAATTTATGAACCTATTTGTTGAACTTATTCTGAACTTATTTGCTGAATTTTATTATAAACTTATTCTGAACTTATTAATAAAATTGATTATGAACTTATTCTGAATTGAACTTATCTGAACTTATTCTTCAAAAAATAAGTCAAAGAGAAAAGTTCAATAAATAAGTTCAAAATAAGTTCAAATAAGTTCAATTCAAAGTAAATTGAGACAAAATAAGATGAAAAGAATATGACTTAACCAACCCACTATGTCTTGCAACAAAAGGGAAAGGCGGGGGGGCGGGGGGGGAGAGATGGTGGGATGGCCATTAAGCATTGCAAGTGTAGTGTAGTGTACTGTGTATCAGTATCATGACTGATAGGATCCCAAGATAGCTCCACACTTTCCATTCAATTCGATAATAATTAAGCTACTCGCGAGCTAGTCCATCAATTGAGTATGTGCAACTAGGTTTACTTATGCTTCATGGATGAATTGAATTCAATATGATAATCATCTACCAGTTAAATGGTAGAGGATAAACCTATTTTTGGACCTTCAATCAAAAGTTTAAACTGATGGTTGAAGGCCCAGAAATAGATTTATCTCCTAACATTGAACTTAATAAGTCGTACTCTACGAATATGTGTAGCACATATGACACTAATAAGACGATAAATAAGGGGCTTTAGGTGTAGGGATGACTGCGAGGTAGAAATCTCCACCCTTATCGGTGTCCCGACTTGAGAAGGGGAAAAATCCCTGCCCCAAATAGGGAACAAGGACGGGGACCGTCTCTATCCCTGCATAGTAAGGGGGCAAATTTTGTCACTGCTCCCCCACCCCCTCTCTGTCTTTTAATTATTTGTTTACACCTAGTATGTATATTCCAATATAAATTGCAAAGATATTTTCGAGATTTAAACTTTTAAACCCTAAACGTAAATACCAATTCACATATCTTTCTTTCATTTTCCTAGCCGTCGCCTTCAATCGAACCTCCCCTCTCTATAAGGACTTGTTTGATGAGAAAAACTAAATGGAATGAAATCAAGACTTAAACATTAGGGGGGTGGGTATAGAACTTAGATCCTAAACTTAATTGTTTGGCAAAGATTGCAATAAAATCAAGTTCTAGTCATTGATGTTTGGTGAGTAGCTATTGCATGAAATCAAACGTATTTTTATTTTTAAAATGTTATTTGCATTACAATTTATTGATTTAATTTTTATCACTTCCACTTTGTTGAAATAAAGTTTCAGTGGTGGATTCCTAAACATTTGACAGTCACATTTCATTATATTTATCTGTACTTAATTTTTTAAATTTTTTAGTAGTTTTATTTTTAAAAGCTTCTATGCCATTGTTGTATTTTTTTTTTTTTTTTGGGGGAACCAAAAGTTATATATTTTCTAGAATTATACTTATTTGTACTTAATTTTTTAAAATTTTTTTGTAGTTTTATCTTGGAAAGCTTCAATGCCATTGTAGTATTTTTTTTTTTGGGGAACCAAAAGTTATATATTTTCTAGAATGATAATGATGATGATGATGATGATAATATCATATTCTTCATCATCTACCGCTACCTCCGCTAATCGAACCCCGCCACCACTCCAAACCTAGCACAACCTATCACCACCGTCATGTGCCGCCTACTAAGGATGTTGTTGTCGGCACGCCACGAGTGACCCGCTGCTAGCCTTTACCCAATTATCTACCTTCCTCTCTCTCTCTCTCTCTCTCTGCTTCGTTTGTGCATCTCAATGACCAAACCCTAAGCCACCATGGGGCTTTGATTCGCCGCCATGAGGGATCGATGATGATTGCTAGGGAAGCATTGTGGGGGGATTCCGAGCATCATCCAACACTTTTAGTGGCAGTTCATAGTTGTCGGATGTCTGGCGGTGATTGTGATGGTGGTCAAGATGACGAGCGATTTGGGTTCACAAGGTCACTGGCAACCACTGAGTCCGGCGATGTCATTCTGGTGTTGGATGTCGACTGATAGCAGGTGGTAGTCATGGTGGGCTAGTGGTTGATGGTGATGTGGTGAGGAGGATGGAGGCTACGAATGAATGGGGGGTGGGAATGAGGACAATAGCATTTTTGAGTTTCTATTTTTAATAATTAATGTTGAATCCTAGGGATGAGAACTTGAAACCCCCCAAAAATGGGAGGGCTTAAGTTCTAGGGATTGATACCCCCAAGTATCAAGTTCCTTTCCCTAAATTTCTCACCAAATATTAGGGGCAGGAACTTGAAACCTGAGGATTCAAGTCTCAACCCTTTTTTGCTCACGAAACACCTCCTAAGAAGAACCTGGAAGAGCTCAATAACCCCAAAGCCAGAACCTGGAAGAGCTCAATAACCCCAAAGCCAGAACTCTTTATTCCCTCTATTCATCGAAACTGCGCCCTGCTTTGTCGCTTCTCCCTGACCACCACATTGCTGAGGCTCGTTGTTTCATCATCTGGCATAAGGCCTCCGATGATGAACTAACGAGGCATGAAATTTGGCCTCCATAACCATGTCTGTTTTGCTATTTTCCTGAACTCTGTAAATCGACTAAATGTTATCTATTTTCGCAATGGATTACCCATGAAATGAATGAATTTTTTTTGAAGATTATGGTTTTTTTTTTCGAGTGTTTTTGTCGAAAATTGATCCAAACATGGCTTCACATTTATGCCGTGGAATCACGGACCCGCCAGGGGACAAAGATGGGACACATTCATCCTCCCGAAGCTAGGAGGACGTCAGGGAGGGGTTGGGAGTTGGCAGCGGGAATGTAGCTTCCCCTGGCCCTGCACTATCCCATTGTCATCCCTAATTCTTAGAAGAAAATGTACATCTCTTTTTATTCCCCCAAAACCATATGTGCGTGCATGATATCAAATTAGCTTCCTCCCCCCTTCTTCTCTCTAAATAACTCTAAATTTTGTGTGATTGAAAGTGACTACTATTGACATTAGATTCTTATTAGCATTTCTTCTTAGGTCTTTGTTGTGAGAGTCAACTCTTGAACATGGTTTGCAAAATAATAGGTAAATATCTTTGGCCCAAAAAAATAAAAAATAAATACTGGATCTATGATTCTTCGTCTCAAAGAGGATGCATTAGGGCCGGGAGCAACGTCTGACTTGAAGATGACTGATGAATGCGTTAGCAATTTAATTCTCTTGGGCAAAATTAAAGCTTTATTTTTGTTGTTTTAGATCATCTATAGTTGTTTGAGTTCTATAAACATTGTAAATGCGGTACGGCTTTAATAAAGGAGACTATCCTCTGCTTTGAAAAAACCCATATAAGCATAACACTAGTGTTAGCGTGTGACATTATATTTTCAAATTATATGAGTATGTATGACAGTGATAGATCCGAATTCACAGTTCCGACCCAAATATTCTCAAATCACATTACAAATCAATAATATGATGTGAAATCAACCTTTTAATATTAAGAACAAATAGGAATAACACAGCTTAATTTGTGAAATAATCAAAAGCTCTCCGAAGTCGAAACTTATACCGTAAAATACTCTCACAATTTATTAGAGATGTCGAAAAAGAGCACATCATCTAATTAAAACGTTACATCATGCAGGGAGCCATTCCCATATTCATTCACCCATCCCAAACTAAACATATATAACTTACATCAAATTTGCAATGCCCCATACCCTAGGCCGGCCTTGATAAATTCAAATTAAGTACAACTGAATCCTAAAACCTTTAAAAAAGCTCCAGGGCATGCAACATATATAATTTTTTCTGATCTGAATGGGGGGGGGGAAAAAATCAACGAAGGCAACTGGACGGTTGGACCGACCCGATTGTTCTACCATAGGCATGGTTGCATTCGGATCTGGGGCTGGTCTTCTGAGCTGAAAGATTAATATCTTGCAACGTTAAGCCTTTGCATGGATGCATGGGGCTACAATCGAATATCAAGGCCACTGGAGAAGCTGATGTCCCATGTATTCCTTTGTATGTTACATCACTTATCTGTATTCCTGATGCCTGCCATTGAATTATATATTCATGCAAAATGGAGAATAGTTCAAGTTTATGAAATTAAAGTATCGCGTAGTAGATCTAGCAAACAGATCATTATGTTCAAGTTTATATATGAGAATACTATAAATCAATTTACTGATAAATCTCGTGAGGTCTAGGGTTTTCATGTTCTGTGAAAAACTTAAAACATACCTGTCCTGCAGGGCAACTGCCACTTGGGCAGTAGTTCTGATCGATGATAATCGGGTTCAAAACATTGTTCATTCGGGCATCTAGAAAGTTGACATTTTGGACTCTCCCTCGGGTGGGCTTTGCCCATGTCTTGATCCTCAACCCGTTCATCGTACCCGTGAAGGTTACGGATTTTACTGTCACGTTTTCTACCAACGCACCTTGGTCACCTTCCCTCCCTAGGCTCCCTATGCTGTAATTTCCATGAACATTACATTAAAACGTCACATTAATATATATTACGCATTTTCGTAAATCAAAGAGTAGGGAAGTTGTGTTCGACCTGATACCGTGACCTGGACCACAATGTATGTGTTCAATCCACACATTCTGGTTATCAGGGCCCATGGAGATGCAATCGTCGCCGGTCTGAAAGTCAGAGTTTGTGATGGTAACTTGACTGGACCTTTCCATATGGATGCCATCAGTGTTGGGACTCTCATCTGGGGCTAAAATTGTTAGCCCTACCATTCTAACATTCTGACAAGCGTTAAGGGTTATGTGGAACATTTGGCTGTTTATCGATGTTAACCCTTCCACCACTATGTTCTTCGAGTTGTCAAAGCTTAATGACTGCAATTTATCACCCAAAAGGAAATAAAGGTAAATTATATGAATATATAACACAACATTAGTATTTACAATCCTATTGCAATATTCTTGAAATTTATCTCTACTTAATTAATGTAATTGTATTTGTATCACTCGGCACTGTTCGTGTTACTTCAAAGTGTATATCATACACATAAGAGTATGTGCTCTCAAAAACCATGTAACCAAAATATATATTAATAACCACTCATATGACAAATACACTTTGAAATATATATATGTGTGTTAATCGGAGTACATGTATATGCTCTCGGAAGTACGTAATAATTTGCCGTACTACTTCGCACCCGAAATTGCTTGTTGAAGCTAACGGAAGCACCATTGGCCTTTTTTTTTTTGAAGATAAGGTAATGTTAGTATTTGCAAAAGGAAATATTTTGTAGTATTGATATTCTTAGGAAAACAAAATTATAGAAGATTCTTTTTCACTATTTCAGAAGATTTTAATTATGGCCAAAATTCTAAAAGAGCAAAATCTTTATCATACTTATAATTTCTTATATAAAAATCTTTGCATTCAATGCTTACAAGCAGTAATTGCCTTTCTACGTAGTTTGATTAATGAAACTTAATTCCAAGATAAATCGTAATTTTTACAAACCTAAAATTAAAGCAAATCTATTCGAGTAAAAAAGGAAACCCATTGGTAATAAAGTCAAAGAAATCTTCAAAAACATGGCATGTGATAACTCAATTCCATTTACTCATAAATTGTATGTACTCCAAAACAAACTATCATTTTTTTTTCCATAGGACGTCCAAATCAAACAGTATTGATACCTTAAATTCCTATTTAGGAGAAGATTTGATAAACTAGACGTCGTATTCAGTAAATTATATTGTCTCTTGGAGTTGTTACTTGATACTAGAGTTTGAATGCACCTGTATTGAAGAAAGATAAAAATGAATATAGGTGTAATTAATTAATTAAGTAGTATAGTGTTACATACCTGAGCTCCCATAGGGCATTTTCCATGACCTAGCTTGCAATCCCAAAGGGACTTGCCCTTAGCATCTAGGACACCACCCTTGATATGAAGGCCATTAACTAAGTGAAAGACTATCCAGCTATTGCTCTTGGCTAGTTCGTAGTAGTTGTCCGGAGCGACGATCGAGCCATCGATTCTGAACAAGATAGTTGAGGTCTTGCAATGGATGCCCCGAAAAATCAAAGGCCTCAATACATACCTCCCATGAGGCACGTAGATTTGCACATACCCAGAAAAGCCACATGCAGCTTCCCATGCACGTAGAAATGCTTGAGTTGAATCTGTCTTTCCGTCGCCCTTCGCCCCAAACTTTACCACATTGAAGCTCTTCAATGAGGGGGATGGGGAGGCAAGATGGAGGAGTGAGAGAAGAACGGAGATGATCATGAATGAAGAATTAGCCATGATCATCATGATGATATGATCTTTAGCAGTTTTTTTTTTTTTTTTTGGGGGGGGGTTTGAGTGGGGAATAGAGAAATGTTGTTGATTTATGGTTGAAGGGTATGGTGGAGGTCAGGGTGGTTTTTATTGAGGGTTTTAGGGTAGACCTATCTATGGAGAATGGAGTTGAAAAAGGCAAGGACTTAGCTACGGTAATGAAATCTTGTTATGGACAGTATCAATCTTGATTAGCAGTGTATATCAACCAATTATTGTATTAAATCTCGGGGAAATGTTAGCAACTTTTGCCCTTGATTTTGCTCTTGTCTAGAACTTGCCCTATATCTTGCTGTAGAGTAGAAAATAATTCACGTGACCAATTAGATTGATTAGAAGGGTATTTAAAGTATTTGACCAAAATTTTTGAATGGCTGCATCTAGCCATTTTGTTTCCTTATTTGCTTGCTTTGTTGATTTTTTGGACAATAATGTCAAAATTATTGTAAATTGCACGTAATGACTTCGGTACACTAGTACAATGGGCGGTGAAAATAAGTTTTAAATGGGGTTGATATTAGAAACATGGGTATGAATACTAGTACAAGTGAGGGCATAGATCAACTTCAGCCATGCATACATATAGCCGGTTTTTTCAAAAAAATAAAATGTCTGTTTTGGTCTAATGGTTGCTTGGTTGAAGTATGAAACTTTACTTCAATGATCTTGGTACACAAGATAAGCCCTATGATTATGTAATACAAAGGTTCTTATTTTTTGCAATTCATAAACAGTTGAATTTGAGACTTGATACATTCGGGCAGTGGCGGCTCTAGATATTTAGGATAAGAGTATCTATCTATTAATATCATCACTAATTTACACTATTCAAAAAAAGAAGAAATCATGTGATACGTACTATAATAGTTTATTTTGAACCTGCGTTTCGTCTCAGATTTTGGATACAAATATTCCATTTTGTACTTCTATGCTAGTGGGAGTTGATATGTAATAGTAATATACCCCACTTTTTTACTTAAAAAAATGATAGTTTATTAGTCATTTGCTCTCTGTGATTCTTCACTTTTCAATCTGATACACAGATTCTGCAGAACTTATGGAATAATGTTGCAATTACCTACTGTTTACTAAAACCATTGGTTAGGTAAAACAAATCATCATCACCAAATAGTAAAACTCCAAAAAAAAATCAACATTAAGCAATGAAATGAACATGCCAAAATATGAAAATAAATTACAAATAACTCAGTACAACTTTTTTGGTGTATTTAATTTAATTTCATTATTTCTATCAAATCCCGACATTATAGATGTAGCTTTTGTATTTAAAAAGTTAAAGATAAACACTATCTAGACTACATATATTAATTAAGAGGGTGTCCATAATTTTCTGGACCTATTCTAAAGATGTCCATATATTAATCTGACCCCTTTCAAAATAACACAGTAGATTTTTTTTTTTTTTTTTGAATTAGGGGTGTCTATGGACACCTCTACCGAAAAAATAGATCCGCCCCACCTATACATTTGAAGTACGTCTCAATTTTTAAGTTTCTAACCATTGGTATTGATCATGAGCAACTAATCAATTGAGCATCACCATTTTTAGATATAGGTAGTGTTTGATTTTCTCTCAAAATAATTTTTCAATTTTAGATATAGGTAGTGTTTGGTATTATAAAGTACGAAAAACTATTTCCAAAGAAAATCATTTTCCCCCTCAATGGAAGAAAATATTTTCTATTTGGAGAAGAAAAAAAATTAATTTTCTTCCTTTAACTCTTTTGACGATATGATCAACTGGAACTTAAATGCAAAATCTGATTCTAGTGGTTTAGATCGATACTTGATTATTCAATGAAAAAGATTAAATTAGTCCAAATCCAGATATTGAGCTCAACTATTCTTCATTTGCTGAACATTTTTCTTTGCCACCACAATTAATCACATTTTTCGCCACTTAAACAATTTAGTTGGCACTTTTCACTACTAAAACAATTTCAACGGTTTATCGAAACTTTATTATTGCATTCAAAAGATTAAATAAGCTCAAATGCAAATTTTGAGCTCCATATTCTTTTATTTGGTCAACATTTTCAGTCAAATTTTTCGCTACTAATTAGACAATTCAGTTGACATTTTTCACTATTAAAGCATATCAACAATTTTGGATTGAAAGTAGATTATTGGATATGAAAGATTAAAATAAATTGAATTCAAATTTTGAGCTCAATATTCCTTCGTTTGGTCAACATTTTCTCCACATCAATAATTCAATCGACATTTTTGTCATCTAAATAATTCAGTGGATATTTTTTGCTACGAAAATAGTTTCAATGATTTGGATCAAAACTTGATTCGATGATAAGAAATATTTAAAAAGAGCTTAAATCTAAATTTTACGCTCGACATTCCTTATTTGAGCAACAATTATCTCTACAACAACAATTCAATCAATATTTTTCGTTTCTTAAATAATTCAATTAACGGTTTTTTTGGGTGAAAAATGATTTATCTTACATCAAACATGGAAAATGTGATGTGTAAATCCATTTTCTTTGAAAAAACATTTCTCTAGAAAATGATTTTCTAGAAAAACCATTTTTCCCCAGTCAAACACAACCATAATAAGTTCTATTTGTTTTCTACTGATTACCCAAAGTTATTTTCCTTTATGTTAGTTTTATTTTTTTTTATGTATTTATTTATCTAGTATTGGATACATGGGCATAGATGTAAGAAAACTCCAAACGATTTTATATATAGAGAGAGACATACACACAATATGTGTGTGGGTGTGGAGATCTACCATTGTATTTTTCAGGTGCATCATTATAAACAAGCCGATCATCACTACTAGAAAGTGGACCAAATTTCGACCCTTTTGCGCCGACCCTTATGAAATGAGTCGGTATTTATTTTCCCGCAAATGAGACATCTCGACCCTTTTTATAGTTGAGATGCACCTCGTCTGATAAAAGGGTCGAGAATTTACATAGAAAGCAGCGCCCAAAATGAAAAAAGACCCCAAACGCGGGCTTGAGGAATGCAAAAATTAAACCGCTCTCATTCTCACCCGAACAGAGTAAAAGCCCTAGCTAGGCGCTGGCTCGCGACCGAAGTCGGTCACTCAATCTGCTACTCGAATTCGCCACACCCACGCTCGGTTTTGCTTGAATTCGCCGGAATCCACCAGAATCGTCACTCCCAATCTGTCATCTAACTCGATTTTCCTTTTCCGGCAGGTAGGTCGCTGAAATTCAACCCCTGTGTTGCGATTTGTTTGAGGTTTGTGGGTTTTTTTTAAAAAATTTTAGGATTCTGGTGATATTTTGGTGTTGATTGTGTGATATTTGGAACAATTTGGGTCGTACCAGGGATATGTTGAACAATTTTGGGATTCTGATGATATTTTGGTGATAATTGTTTGAGGTAAGTCCCTTTTCCGGCTGGTAAGTCGCTCAAATCCAGACTCTTTGGTGTTCATTGTCTGATATTTTGAACAATTTGGGTCGTACCAGGGATCTCTGCCCACCAGTTTGACATTTATTTTGCTGAGGAATTTCTGGAAAGGAATTTGGTGAAGGTTTCCGGGAGCAGTTGATTCTGAAAGGTGCTGTGAAGAAATTGAAGCCTCTTGACGCAAGGTGAGTGGAATTTCCTTCTCAGTCTGTGTATGTCATTTTCTACAGAAGCCTATCTCATCAAAGCCAACAAACACATCACCTTAGTTCAACTGCCTACAAAATTAAGTTTTACACGTCAAACATATATAAGCACAGGTAAATTCGATTATGATAACTTGAGTAAGAATAAGTTGAAAATGATAGGCCATATTATTACGATGGCAAATCCAAGTAGATTTTGTTATCCTTAATAGATGGAGAACAAACTTGTGTCAACATGGTAGGACGTAATTTCTCTATACGTCAACATTTGAATTCATAAGTTGGATGTCCAACTAGGTGGAAGTTCAGATATATTAGACTCTTTTTCAGAGTTTAAATTTTTCAGGTGCAAAATCAAGGGATCAACCATTTAAGAAATTTTTGACGTAATAGATTTTGGCTTAATGACCAAAAATATAATCAAATGGGATTCATATCTTGTAGCTTAATTTATTATTATACTTCTTGTTAAAAAATTGATGATTGTGTATTGCTATCAAAAAAATAAAGCAACAAAATTCATATAAATCTCTAATGTTATGACTTCTGGTCACATAAATCCTCAACTTGAGCATTAGTCATATAAGTCACCAATGTTTTAATTTCGGTCATATAGACCTTCATGTCCTGAAAACTGGAAAGTGATAAAAAAAACGATGCCTTGTTCTAAGAAAATGATCTGAAGTCATTGAATTTTTGTTGCATTTGCAATCTTTTCACATTCTTGAGGTTATGTAGTGAGAATCTCATGTTTTCCAGCTATTTTTTCATCTATCCTTTAGCGTTGTTTTGGTTTGTCATATGCTTCTTTATGCATGATGCCTCGTGATATGTTGCATAGCTATTTCCTTTACCTCGTTCTCTTTCATTTTAAATTGAGATATTGTCACCTACCCTTCTTGGCCCATCTTGAAAATAGTCATTTCAATTTTCACCCCTCAGGTTTTTGAGATAATTTTTGTGCCTTCACAACCTAACTTAGTATTATTGACCTCCTAGTTGTGACTTGGCGGTTGGTTATGCACACAAATGCATGGCAAGTCATGCATCCCCCAAGTCAGTGGTAGGGGTTCAAATAATATTACATTCCATTCTGAGAAGGGGGATTAAAACTTATTTCCAAAACTTGAGTGTCTAAAATATCATTTCAGAATTCATAGCTCACTTGTAGCTTTTGTTTTATTTGAATCAATCCTTCTCTAAAATCTTTTAAAACTTTTTTTCTTAAAAAGTAACAAAGGCACTATGGAGTAGGGACTACGGAGATGATGAAATGTGGGTCTCTTGGCATGAGCTTCGGTCCTCATCAAGTCTGTATGTTTGGGCTTCCATAGACCCTGTTTCAACATTATCCATATGGATCGTTTTTGTTGTAGAGCACTTTTTTGATAATATCCTTGGGTGTATCATGCTTATTAAACACTGCTCTTTTTCCTTCATGCTTTTCAAGTAAGATAAGACCGGTATCCTTAGTTTGCGTTGAGTGGTTACTGCTAATCAAATAATGGGATCTGACTTTATTATCTCAAGTAAACATACCTTAACTGTGTATCTTATGCTTCTGATGGCTATTAACTCCTGAAAGAAATTGACCAAACAATCCTAAGGGATTAAGTGATTTATTTTACACAGTTACTAGACTCAATGCAGGTTGGTTGAGTGCTGTAAAGTACAGATAATGTTGAGGTGATACCATTGTTGATGTAGAGCAATCAAACTTAAGACTTGAAAACTTCAGTTTCTCAAGGGATTGGTGGGCCCCAAAGCTTTGCTATATTATTTAGTAGTTAGTACTGTGCTTTGCCATCAGTTTCTGAAGGCTTGGTTTTTTTTTTTTTTTAAAGAAGTTTAGATAAACATAGCCATTGTTATCATTTACATGTAACCTTAATAATATTTGTGTTATTATCATAAAGTGAACCATATAAGATACTGTACTAAATTATTTTATGTTTGTAGAAATGGACTCAAGTTGGATTGAATTACTAAATGATCATCCTGATTATCTTGATGGCGTTGTCAAATTTATTAAGCTTGCTAAGGAAAATCTCGTAGAAGGAAGAACTCGATGTCCATGTAGGAGATGCAAAGTGGATAAATGGTTACCTATAGAAGAAGTAGAGCAACATATTTTATTCAAAGGTTTCCATAAGAAGTATAAGCGTTTTATTTTTCATGGTAAAGGGGACATACTTGATCATGTGAAATATAGAGGAAGCACAACTCGAGAAACAATTATTGACCCGCCAAATGGCATTGGTGGAGATGATATGGAAGGTTTGTTGAGAGCAACTTTTGGGGTTAATATGCCAAGGTCTAAGGATGACATTCTTCATGATGTGGTTGATGAGCCGCTTGATGAAGGAGTCGAACCTTTTGATATGCATGGTGGCCAAATTTCCTTTGAAGAATTTTACAAATCAGCAAATCCTCCATTGGGTGATGAAGAAAAAGTGAAGTATCAGAAGCTACTAGAAGCGTCTAACGAGGCACTTTATGACGGGTGCACCACCTTTTCGAAATTATCTTTTCTCCTACGCTTGTTTCATATGAAATGTATGTTTCATTGGTCAGCTGAGTCTTTCACGATGTTGTTGAAACTTTTAGGAGATGCATTCCCTCAAATCATGGAGTTCCCGTTCTCTTATTATGAAGCTAAGAAAATGATCAATAACCTAGGCCTTGGATATGAAAAGATTGATGCTTATCCTAATGATTGCATTTTATACTGGGGGGAGTTTTTGGAAAAAGATAGTTGCCATGTGTGTGGTGTTTCGAGGTGGAAGACAGCAAAAGGCAAGGAAGGTAAGACATATGAAGGAAGTTCAAATGCTAAGATAGGAGAGCCGGCTAAGGTTATGCGTTACTTCCCTCTTATCCCTAGATTGAGGAGGATTTACATGTCACCTAAATCAGCTGAACAAATGAGATGGCACGATAGGGATCGTGTGAAAGACGGAAAGCTAAGACATCCAGCCGATGCTATTGCATGGAAGGAATTTGATGCCTTATATCCTGACTTTGCTTCTGATCCTCGCAATGTTAGACTTGCCCTTGCTAGTGACGGCTTTAATCCATATCGTCTTATGAATACAACCTACAGTACATGGCCTGTATTGCTAATCCCGTATAATTTGCCACCATGGCTATGTATGAAGCCATCATCATTTATTCTTTCATTGATTATCCCTGGAAAATCAAGTCCTGGAATCAATATCGATGTATACTTGCAACCATTAATACATGAGTTGAAATTGTTGTTCGATGGTGTTGTTGCTTTTGATGCTTATAGCAATGAATATTTCAATATGCGAGCAGTTCTAAGATGCACCATCAATGATTTTCCTGCGTATGCCATGTTGTCTGGTTGGAGTACTAAGGGCTATAAAGCATGTCCTTCATGTGCTGAATCCACACATTCATATATGTTTAGTGGTAAATTTGTTACTTAGGTCATCGAAGATGGCTACCTCGTAATCATCCTTATCGTTCCCAAGGCCATTTATTTGATGGGACAGAGGAATTTAGGGATGCTCCAGTTGTTGTAGATGGGACTGAAATTTCAGAACAACAAGATAGAGTTGGTTATGTGTATGGGAAGTCTCAAAAGGCTTCAAAAAAGAAGAGAGGAAGACGACAAGCGGGTACATCTACTTGCGAAATTGGGGATGAGTGTGATAAGGGCAATGAAGATGCTGCCATTGATGATGTCCTTTAGACTAAAAGAAGCATATTTTTTGAGTTACCTTACTGGAAGTTTAATCCATTAAGACACAATTTAGATGTCATGCACATTGAGAAAAATATATGTGATAATTTATTGGGAACTCTTTTGAATGTGGATAAGAAAACTAGAGATGATGTGAATGTAAGAAAAGCACTTGAAGAGGTAGGGATAAAGCCTCACCTTTGGCTTCAACCACGTCCTGGTCGAGATCCATTTATGCCTCCAGCTCCATACTCTATGTCTTTGGAAGAGAAAGAAAGATTCCTGAAAGTTCTACAAAAGCTTAGAGCTCCGGACGGATATGGGTCTAACATCTCTAGATGTGTGAATTTGAAACAGCGAAGACTCTTAAATCTTAAGAGTCATGACAATCATGTTTTAATGCAAGATATCCTTCCTGTAGCTTTACAAGCATCACATGCCACTGAAGTGATTGACCTACTTTCTGATCTGTGTTCCTTTTTTAAGTATGTATGCTCACCTACCTTTGACGTGAATGAACTGGAGCACGTTCAATCAAGGCTTATTCTTACTCTTTGTGAGTTGGAAAAAGAGTTTCCTCCAACTTTTTTCACAGTCATGGTTCATCTCATAATTCATTTGGTAGATGAAGTTAAACTTGGAGGTCCTGTACATTATAGATGGATGTATCCTATTGAAAGGTGATAGTTTTAACTTTTCTTTTTTTACGTCTCTCTTTTGTTGAAGATTTTATCTTATTATTTTTCTAAACTTCTTGAGAAAGGTACTTGGCCCATTTGAAATCTCATGTCAATAATAAAGCCTAACCTGAAGGATCCATGGCTGAAGGGTACATTCTTGAGGAGACTATCGCCTTTTGTTCAACCTTCTTGGAAGGGGTTGAGACCATATTTTGTAGGAGCAGGAGGAATGATGATTATAATGTTAACATGAGTATGTACTTGTTTAACTCTGGTGGTCGAGTGGTTGGGATGGAGAGGACTTGTCGTCTTGATGACAAGACCTTAACGCAGGCACATCGCTATGTACTGCTTCATTCAGATGATATGAAAGAACTTATTGAGTAAGTATCTTCTATGCACTATGATGCTCCATGAATTGGGTTTTTAGTTTTGGTGTTAAAATTAAATGAGGGCTCCCTTTTTGCTAATTTTGCTAGGGAATTCTTAAATGAAAGGGAAGCCCCTAATCGATGCTCTTCAGCAACTGCGAACGAAGCCCTTCGAAGTGATTTGATAATTAATGAATTAGATGGATGGTTGCAAAATCAGGTTAGGTTATCTTTCGATGTTGAAGAATGTGTGCCATGAATTTGTAAATGTGGTTGCAAAATCAGGTTATCCTTAATATAACTAAACTTTTTGGTGTTATAGGTGGAGTATATTGATGTGAGCACACCAGAAGGACAGTTGAGAAAAGCTTTAGCCGGTGGTTTAAACTCTGTGGCTAAAAGTGTAAAAAGCTTCATCGTTAATGGATACAAATTCCAAACAGTTCATCGTGAGCGTTACCGAAAGACACAAAACTCTGGGTTTGTGGTGGAAGCTGATGGCCAAGCTTACTATGGAAGACTAACGGACATCTATGAATTAGATTATTATGGGGCGTTCAAAGTTGTGGTTTTTCGTTGTGATTGGGTAGACGTAAATAGGGGTCTGAAAACTTATAGAAATGGTCATGCTTGCGTCAACTTCTCAAAGCTCATTCATACTGGTCGATATTTACATGATGATCCATTTGTATTCTCATCTCAAGCAAAGCAAGTTTTCTACGTTGAAGATGAGAAACAAAAGGGATGGTTGCATGTTATTAGAACCAAGCCCAGAGACATTTTTGATTTGGGCGAGGATGTATCGTAGGCTTTTTAGTGTGTAGTACATAATCATTGTGTGTCAAGCATTATTTTGCTGTGGAACAATGTTATGTCGTTGCTGTTTTGTTATTGGATTACTTAATTATCTGTCTTTTGTGTTCCCAATATGTATATAGTGAATCACTTGTTATTATATTACAGCAAGTCGTATTACATCTATTCCTATAACTTGTTAACATATATATATATATATATATATATATATATATATATATATATATATATATATATATGATATATATATATATATATATATATATATATATATATATATATATATATATATATATAGTTAATGACTTGAATTTACATATGACTTGTTATTATTTTCAGGTGTCGAGTACAAAGTGAAGCGCAAAGGATGAGTTATAGGAGCAAAAGAACACTAAAAGTACTGGCTACCACATCATCCGAAGCTGCACAACCAGCAATGCAACCTGATTTGAAGCCACCTACACAACCTCCTTCATCCTTTAAAGTATCAAAACCCCTAGTGCAGCAACCACCTACTTCGTTGCCTTCTACACAAGTCCCACAACCACACCAACCTATTACACCTCTAGCTTCAGAACAAACATCCAAGCAGCCCTCTATCCTGCAGTCTTCTATTGGAGTCCCACAGCCACCCACACAACCTGGTAGTGGAATCCTACAACCACCTACACAGCCCCTTAGGCCTCCCACTGCATCTACTAAAGTTGTGACTAGAGCATCAACTGAAGCTTTTCAACGTTCTGCAGAACAAACATCCAAGCAACCCTCTGTCCCACAGCCTTCTAGTGGAGTCCCACGACCATCTACACAGCCCCTTCGGCCTCCCACTGCATCTACTAAAGTTGTGACTAGAGCATCAGCTACAGCTTTTCAACGTTCTGCAGAACAAACATCCAAGCAACCCTCTGTTCCACAGCCTTCTAGTGGAGTCCCACGACCATCCACACAGCCCCTTCGGCCACCCACCGCACTTCCCCCACATACTACTGGGGTTTCAAAACAAATTGCACAACAGGTTGGTCGGCCTACTTCTTTGAATGGAGGATCAGGTATGATTACTTTAATCAAAACTTTTTGTTTTAAAGTTTTGATTGATTTAGCTTTCTCTAAATTTAATATTCTGGTATTTGTGACAATGTTGGACGTTTTTTGTTTTAGATTCCCAGTCATCTTTCCAACCGCAATCTACTGCCTCCGTTACTGCAGTACGACCCGTACAGATGCCCACTTCTCAAACTGCAGCAGCACGGCCCCTGGTTCGCTCATCTACTATAACATTTGGCCCTTTTCAGCCATCCTCTGCCACTATAGGATCCAATCCACCTTGTCAGCCCTCTTCTGTTATTGGAACTTCACAAGTTGGTAAAGGTGCAACACAACAAGAAATGCATCAAAAAACAGGCATACCTAGCCAAGCAAGCAGAGAATCTCCCTCAAATGGCAATAGTGAAGACTTAGCAAGGACTTCTCCGAGTCAATCTATTGATAAAGGAAAGTGTCATGTTGGAGGGAAACAGAAGAAGACATCTATGTCTAAAACCACCAGATCTTCTCGATTATCTTGGAAGGATAACATACAGTTTGATGCAAAAGAAGAAGTCCTGACTGTTGGTAAACAATTTACACTTTTTTGGTTGTTATCCAACTGTTATTTTTGCCTGGCCTCAAAACACCCTTTCCCAGGCTTTGGATTGTTATTTTCAGTTAGTTACTATCATAATACATGTCTTCTAAATGGTTTTTTTTTTTTAAACAGATGATCAAGGGAATGAGGAGGTGATAAATGGATCAATTCTACCTCGAGATGTTATGAATTACAAACAAGGGGTGAGATTTTGTGTGGCATTCAATAACTACAACCAACCTATTAGAAAGGGAGGCTACAATTTCGTGAGATTTCTTGGCTACATTGCAAGGCTAGAGAGATTTTGCCCTATCGGGACGATTAACTGGCACAAATTGAACAAAACATACAAAGCCGACATAGTTCAACTGGTTCGAGTAAGTTTTTTTAAAAACTCATGTAAACCTATATTTATCTAAAGTTTAGATTTGTCATGTTTATTCATTCTAAATTTATGACTTATAAATGATGTGCAGTCCAAGTTCATATATCCAGCAGATAAGTGCTTTGATAAACGTGTCCTTAAACATGTTGCTAAACATTTCAAGCAATATAAACATGGTTTTAAGAAAGACCACTTCAAACCTGAACAGAAAACAAAAGAGGACATGTATGAACTTGTTCCTAAAGGGCACTCTCGTGATGGGTGGATGCGATTGGTTGACTATTGGTGTTCAAAAGAACATGAGGTATATATATCTAACAACAATTACAATTATATAATTGCTTATACCTTGAACGTCCATATTTGTTATTTTTTGGCCTTTAACATCAGGTATGATTACTTATTCTTTTTCCTTGTATTAACGAGTTATTTTTTTCTTTAATCTCTATACTTGCTTATACCTTGAATTTTTCTTTTTTTAATCTGTAGACTTTAGCAGAAATTGGTAGAGATGCAAGAGCTTCGCAAACGCATTGTCATACAACTGGTTCACTAGTTACGCGGAAAAGCGAGCTGACTTTGTATGTTTTCCTTCTTTTTTTCTTCCGCAATTTATATCCTATTGCTATTCCAAATTTGGGCAATTGTTGCCCGATTGTCAAAATTTCCTCTTGGTTTGGCGATCTAATAAGAGATTTGTAATTACAGGTTGAAACTCATGGAAGGGAGCCAACACATTTAGAGTTCTTTAAAGAGACACATGGCAAAGTAGGTGGGGGCTTCGTAGCTAATACATGCACTGAAAGTTTTCTGGTATGTGTTCTAATTCAACTCACTTGTCAATTTTTTAGGATTTTTTGTTTCTTTGGTCTAGTAACAATATTTATTTTATTTCCTCTTAAATTATGGTAGAATGAGGCAAGTGCAAGGGTACAAGAGCGACTTCTCAACTCTTCCCCCTCAAAAACTCAAGTGGAAATTGAGAATGAAGTGTTTGATGAGCTTATGTATGAAGAAGAAAATCCCAAGCGACCAATCGGTTTTGGCTTTAATGTGGACCGAAATGATGTATTTGGTGTAAATAGCATCCTTAGGAAAAGAGGTTACATCTTCCCTGACAACAATATGGAACTCAAGCGTGTCAAAGAGGAACTAGCATCACAGAAGGCCATGTTCTTGCTTATGTTGAAGGCTGTGCGTGATGGAAAAATAACAGATGAATTCCTAGATGCTACTAAGGCGGCCCTACGTATGGCTGGTGATCAGGTTAGTCTTTCAAATCCTAATGTTCTACATTTGGTTTTTTGCTTGATTGGAGGTGGTTGCGTTGATTAGCAACTATTGTTTGGAATTGGATATTTTGGTGTAGCTGTTTTGATATATGTTGCTCAAGTTCAATGAGTAGTTGTGAACCGGGCGAGTGGCCCGAGGCACTAAACCTCTTGGTTTAGTGCTCTGTCGCTTATTGTTGTTTTCCCAGGTACACTTAGCATATGCTAAAATTGGTAAACGTCGTAAATACAGGCGGAACTCTGGCCGTTTTATCCCATGATTTATAACCACTATTACTTCTAGGTTACTTTTGTTCGCCTTAGGAGTTCCTTAGGAGGCACTAATGTTCGTATAATGCAACCCCAAAACCTGAGGAGAGAGTTTAAAGTCTTACCTGAGGAGAGAGTTTAAAGTCATAAAGTAATGTATAATGCAACCCCAAAACCTCCAGTCATAAAAGACAGAGTTTAAGGTCTTACCTGAGGAGAGAGTTTAGAGTCTCGCGTAGTGGTTTAGTTCACTTACATTAGAATGAGCACAAGCTTAAGTTTTACTACCATGCTCATTTTTATTTCCATTTTACTGCCAGTAATGCTTCTATGTTTGTATGGTGTTTTCTTATATGGTGTTTTTTTTACCTTTGGCACCTTCTACAAATTTGTTTTGTAGTTTGGATGACTTAGATCAGGTTTCAATCTTAATTGTTGTATTTTTTGCTAATCTTTCTTCTAGGTTCAACAAGAATCAAGTGGGAATGACCGTAGCAATGAATCGGGGCACACTGGGCCTTCAACCTCAACCTCACGAGTCAATTAGGTGGATGAAATGATCTTGCTCAAGACTTTTGATGACTACGTCTGCAGATTGAGAAACTAATTTACGACTTTTGCATCATGGCAAATTGAGTACTTCAGACTTGTGGTTTTCTTTTGATTGTGTTGGATATCACTTCGATCTTTGAAGGAGCAATGCAGAGCTTGATTTTTAGTAATTAATACTAGCTAGGTAATTGATGTCGTCATATGCAGGACTCTAATTTCCTATGGCTTCTTTTGTCACATTTGGTACTTAGTTAATAGTAAGTCATGATTATTGTATCAACCTAGCTATCATGTGACATTTGAAATGAAGAAATTATGTACGTACATTATGCCAATTGCAGTACGATAATTGGTAATCTTTTGTGGCTATCTCATATATTTTGTGTTTTTTTAACATATATAAATAAACTAAAGAACATGCATGTACACACACACACACACACACACACACACACACACACTCATATATATATATATATATTATTTAACCCACAAAATAATTAAAATATATCTCTATTTTATAGGCGAATAATTTACGACCCTTTTGTGAGCTGCCATAAATCCCGCCAAATTATTTTGCATTCCCGCTTCAAATAAAAATAACACTGTGGAAAGGGTCGAAATGCACCTATTGTTGACCCCAAAAAGGGTCGACATTTTCGTATAGGTCGTCCGCAAAAAGGGTCGCCATTTTCGGACAGGTCGACCAAAAAAAGGGTCGAGAAATCTCGACCTTCATTTCCTCGACCCTTTTCAGAAGCGTCGACCGAAATTTTCTCAACCCTTTCAAGCGTCTAGATCAAGGAAAAATACGGTCGAAATACACCCTTTTTTCTAGTAGTGCTTATCGCCAGAGTAGCAGACCTTTTAACAGCAAACTTGTGATGAATTTATCCTTTCATCGGATTAGTGGGTTTCCTCACCACCGAAGCAGCGAACCTTTTGCCACTGTAGTAGACTTGTGATGAATCTATGCTTTCGTCGGATTAGTGAGTTTCCTTATGGCCGAAGCAGTGGACCTTTTGCCAATCTAGCAAACTTGGGATAAATTTATCCTTTTTCCGGATGAGCGGGTTTCCTTATTGCTAGAGCAGCAGACCTTTTGTCAGTTTAGTAGACTTGTGATAAATTTATCCTTTTGTTGGATCAATGGGTTTCCTTAATACACCCCCGAGCTTGACCTCTTGACTCCTAATCTTCTGTCCTAAGTCCAGAATAGTTACATGCAAGCAGGTGCCCTTTAGGACACTGGTCGTGTTCTTAATTTGCCCAGGAGATTGACACATACTCTCTTTACCTAGTTCCAAACTAACAATAATACTTGCCAAAATTTTCTAAAACAGTCGTAGACTACTCCAGAGATGCAAACTCTTTATTCAGACTAATTCTAACTCATATGACCCTTCTTTTAGCACTTTTTATTCCTATTCTAAGGCCAAAATCTAGTCAAGTCTGAGGTCAAGAGGCCCTTAGAGCTCAATTGGTCTTCAAACCACTTTGGTTCAGAACCCTAATCACTAGGTTTCGACCTTTCCTAATCTGGACTCTCCTAAGATACAATGATGACTTCACAAAACCCTAAAGCACTAACACATAGGTCTTTGGGTAGAGGTTGGTTTTAGAAATACCACTAGAGTTCTAAACCTTCACAGAATCATGCAAGCATATGAGTTCTAACCTAAACCAAAATTCTAAGTTATAAGGCTTCAAGTCTTTTTTAGAATAGTCCTTCTCGTGACCTAAATGCTTCGTCATCCATGGGGTACATGGCAAGCCTAGAACATTCAGTTTCTTTTCCGTATCATGTGACTAGGAAAGTGTGTCGCAAGTGGGTGAAGTAATTGCATGCCTAGTTGAAAGTTAAGGGACCCACTAAGTGACCAACTACTTTCCCAAGGGGTAATATCAGGGCAGACAACACCTTATAATACAGATATGCCTAATGCAAGTACAATTAAAATAATTTTTCATATTGAAGTTCAAATCTCATTCTTTTACAAAAACTTCCTTAGTGGAATTGACACTATAAGGACCACGGACCTTGGGGAGCCTATCCCGTGTGTGATTCTCTCACAAATGGTCGGACTCATTTGCTAGGTACCTTTTTTTAGAAGCAGATTTATTTTTTTAAAAAAATTTCTTTATGAAACAGAAACAACCAAAACTCTATTGCATGACTATGGGAAGCTAGCCCTTGGCCCTGACCAAGGAACCTGACCGGGTTTCCTGACCAAAGCCAGGCCCAACTAATCCAGGGACCCCTTCGAGTTTCTGAGCTAGTTTCAACCCTGAATTTTGGTCTAGACATGACCTACTATCAAGATTTGAATCCATTGACCCAATTCCAGAAGTGTATAGACAGAAGGAAAAATAAGGAAAAAAAAATAAATTTCAGCTAATAAAGTCGCCAGTGAGTTTTAGGAAGAACTTACAAACTAATTATACTCTTTGAAGTGAACCGCTACCGATAGAGACAATCGAAAGGGATACGAAAAGGGATTGTTGATTCGCTTCAAAAAGGTTTTCGAAGGGCCCCTGAGCAATCCATAATGTGGAGACCATCTTGACTTCTTAGTTTCAAACCGATAGATTTGAGGGACGATGTTACGGTGATGTAATAGGCTACATCATATCGTTACCCGTCATCACTGACGACCTCTACTCAGCATAGGAAATCAAAACTTAATCATACTATCACACAGTTATGTAGCATGTTAGAATCATTCACTTATATAAGATCAAAGTACAATGTTCACCAAAAGAGAGTAAAATGACAAACAATTCAAATTATTACAAGGGGGTGAAATTAATTAAAGATTACATCTTTACCAAACTGCAATCAACTAAATTAAATAAAACGGATTAAATAGAAAAGGAAGAAGGTTGTAAGATGTGCTCTCAAGATAACCCACCTAAATCTTCTAAGAACCCAGCAGAGTAATACTTTCTTAAACTGATGATTGATTTCACTCACTAAACCCAGGTAACTTCTCTTAGAAAAGAAATCGTAAAGCTCTCCTCTATAATTTCTAACACTTTGTGACTTTCAATGATTATCTCCCCCCTAACCAAAGGATCAACTCCCTTTATATGGTGGTTGAGGAGGCTAAGTGAGTCACTCTAGGAAAAGGAAACCCAATTCTACTTCCACTAGGATTAATCTAAATATGTTGACTTAATAAATTAGAAATCTAATTAATCAATTAAAATAAATTAATCCAATTAGAGCTCTACTTAATCAGATGCGGAAAACTAATTCTACCAATGGTCCGTTTAATAAGCTTAATTAGAACAGAACTTCAATAAAGCAAAAAAAAGGGGAAATTTTAACCAAGAGCCCAGTTGGATTCCCGACCTTGTTCTGCCTAATGGGCCAGTCTCTTTCGAATGGGCTAGTCTCTTTCGTGTAGACCTCGTTGTATTACTAGTGTTAGTTTTTTTAGCTGACTACTCTACTAGCCCCGAAAGTGCAAGTTGGGGTATTACCTTTGTCATTGGGCTATTAAAAATATGATGTCATTTTTTGATGTCTACAGTACCTTTCGAAAACATCTTTAGAAGGAACCTATTGTCCTTTTAGGTTAGAGTTCAATTTAAAGGGTGAATTTGATTTTATAAGTTTTACAAAAAACTTTCTCGTGACTCTATCTTATTAATTTTATTTCTTTTGAATTATTTTTAATTTTCTGCATAATCCTTCGGATTAAGGTAGAATGAGAATCGGTCCCTAAATGCAAGTTAAGCTCGTTGATTCAAACAGCACAACTGATTGGGCCAAAGAGATAGGTCGTGCTCTTGGCTAGAGAACCTGGATGAATTCCTTGAATCAGAGCCACCATTTAGGTTCTTGAACTAAATAATGTCTACTGTTTGGGCTAGGAAATGGGATAGGATGTTGCCGAATTCTCAGGATGCCAAAGTTTAAAGTGTTCGGTTGAAAAATAAAAATAATTACAACTACATTAAAACTCAACCAATATTAATCATCGAGTCTAGGTATTTGTAAGGGACTGCACTGAGTCCTCTACCGTGGTCCTTACAGTGCCGTGTAATAGTGTACATAGGACATATACATCATTTTTGTAATTTGTAGGTACCCTGATTAATATAAATACAGCGCGGGGGCAACTCGATTGGGTAGAGCCTCACAATCAGCATCACATTGTATCAGAGCCATAGCTAGACCCTATTTTCTTTCTTGCCTCCCAAGTTTCTAGTGGCTGCAATTTTCTTCCCCTGTACCAGCTATCACCTTCACTGTTGTACCCATAACTGCCATGGGAAGCACCTCAACCTCCTCTCCTTCCATACTGCCGGCCTCCTCTGTAGCTGCTAATGTCACTCTGGTGCAACCCTCTCCTCGTATTTCCTCTGTTCTATTTACAAAGGGTATCTTCATCTCACCACCGCCCCCATCTTTCTCTGCTGTCATGCCATACTTTGCCTGCCACCTGTCTCAGCCCACCTTTGCTATGCCTTCTTTCTCATTAGTCTCATTCTCTGAAGTACCGCATGCTCGTTCATCCTCGGTGCCCCATGCACCATCACACAAGCCCTTCTTCTTCTTGAAAGGTGACCTCACATGGCCTCCACCGGATCCTTATACCTCCTTTTGCATCCTGGGTTGTTTTCGATCAATATTAAGAACTTTGTGACTACAACCTTAACCAAAGTTAAGGACTTTCTCCCTTGGCGCACTCAATTCCTTGCTTTTCTTGTTACTCAACAATTGCAAGGTTTTTAAGATGGTATCATATCGTCCCCTACATCCTTTATCATTACCATCAATGGACTTCAACAATCGAACCCTTCCTGTTCGGTTTGGCTTCGGCTAGATCAATTGCTTCGGTCGTGGATGTTTGTCACCATCTCTTCAGATCTACTAATCGAAGTCCATGATGTCCCTCACTCATTTCAACTTTGGGAAAGGCTTGCTCACTGCTTTAACACCCCCAATCTCGCATGTGCTATGGAGTTAAAATGCACATTGTCTACTTTATCGAAGGATCACAATCAATCCATGGATGACCATCTTCGTGGAATAAAGCAAATCGTTGATTCTCTTGCTTTGATTGGGTCACCTCTTTCTGACATGGACCTTGTTACTTTAATTCTCAATGGTATTGATTAGGATTACCATATTCTGGCCACTAAACTATCCTATGGTGTCTCTCATCTCACCTTTGATGATTTAAGAGCGACATTTACTGTGAGTGACACCTTTAATTTTTACAGCACTGGACTCTGGTGGTGACCTAAGCTTCGGCCCCTGCTTCTTCTTCTAATTTGTCTTAGTCAAGTGCTACTACGCATCATTGTAATAATAGTGGAGGTAAAGGGCCTAATAATGGCAACCATTATAACAACCATCGAGGCAGACGTAATCAAGGGGGTGGCTCTCGATAGAATAATGCTAACACATCCTTTAAGTCGCAATCACCTACTAGGAGTATGCCTGCAAAACCTGCTTATGGTAACAATTCGTCTGAAGGGATTTTAGGTTCCCACCCTAGTGTTGTGTGTCAAATTTGCTTTACTCCTGTACATACAGCTACAGTTGCCCCAATAACTACCTCCCCTAATAATACTTTGCTTCTATTCCAACTTTTGCTACTTTTAATGATGTTAACGTCAACGAATCATTCTGGTATCCTGATTTGGCGGCCACTTACCACATGACCCCTTCTGAAGGTAATTTACTCAGTGAATCCTCTCATCATAGCACTGAATGCATTTAGGTTGGCAATGGTATCCTTCTCCCAATTAAAACCATTGTCTCGTTGGCTATTCCCACTAACACTCGGCCTCTTTCCCTTAGAAAAGTTTTTCATGTTCTTTTCTTAAAACACAATTTAATTTCTGTTTGTTAATTACGTTAGGATAGTAATTGTTCTACCATGTTTAATGAATCTTTTGTTTGTGTCAAGGATAAAACCTGGGGTGGGATTATGCTTCGGGCCTCGTCTAGTGGGAACATCTATCCAGTTCATGTCCTGTCTTTAGCGTCTATGCCCACCTTAGCTACATCTGTTGATTTGGTTTTATTTGGCATCGTCGTCTTGGTCACTATGCTGCACAGACTTTATCTAGTCTTAGGAATTCTAATTTAATTTCTGTTCCAAATAAGTTTCAGGATACTTGTATTTCTCGTTGGCTTGTAAAATCTCATTGATTGTCATTCTAAACTGCTGCACATTGTTATAATGCACCTTTATATCTTATTCATTATGATCTTTAGCAATCTCCTGTGTTGTCTTATGTTAGTTATTGGTATTATATATGCTTTGTGGATGATTTCTCTCGATATGCTTGGCTTTATCCATTAAAGTGGAAATCTAAGGCTTTCACTATTTTCTATCACTTTTAGAATTGAGCCGAAAACCTCTTCAATACCAAAATTAAAATGTTCAAAAGTGATGGGGGTCATGAGTTTGATAATAGCACTTTTGGGGCTCACTTTCTTAAGCATGGTACTTATTTGAGAAAATCTTATCCTGACACTCAAGCTCAAAATTGTGTAGTTGAGCCTAAGCATCGTTACATACTTGAAATGGTGCTTGCTATGCTTTTTGAGGCAAAATTACCTGCCAGTTTCTAGGTTGATGCTGCTTATGCTACAACCTTCACAATCAATCATCTTCCTTCTTCTGTTTTAAACGTTTTAATTCCTTTTGAAAAATTATTTCAAAAGGCTCCTGGCTATAATTTTATGAACACTTTTGGCTGCGCATGTTTTCCTAATTTTTCAGCCACGTCTGCCAATACGTTAGCACCTAGGTCTGTTCTTTGCATATTTTTAGGATACGCCCCCATTAAAAAGATACAAATGCTTAGATCTTGTCATGGGGCACTTTTATGTAACTCGACATGCTTTTCATGAAGACAGTTTTCCGTATCTTGATTATATTGCACGTTCTGAATCTAGCATTGTCCGTGCTACCTTTATGTCTCTTGAGTGTTTCGCTATGTTGCCTACACCCAGTGTGACCATCCCTTCCTCCTTGCATCAATTGTCGACAGGGCCTAGACCCTAGCATTCTGTTTCCTCTCCGTCGATCCTTGATACAAAATACAATCCTCTTAGTCTGCCTGTATCAATATACACCTCTGGGCATCGGTCCAATGCTTTACCGCCTGATGAGCGAGTCATCTCCTCATTCTTCCCTTGTGCCTCAGCCTGTTTCTACTACCCCATTCGATAGCCCAACATAAATTGGCCCGCATGCCCAGATCACCTTTCCTTCTACCGAGTCTTAACCCATTTCTCCTGAACCCAGCCCATCTGTGTCCGCCTCTGTTGCTGGTCCTATTTCTCAGTCCATCAATGCTCACCCCATGCAAACTAGGTCCAAAAATGGCATCCACAAGCCCAAATCTATTATGTCCCTTAACATCGACATTTATGAGCCTCAAGCCCACTTCTTTTAAATGAGCACTTCACGATCCTAAGTGGAGAGACACCATGGCCGAGGAGCTTCATGCTTTACTTGCCAATGACATTTGGGAGTTGGTGCCATCACACCTTGGGTAAAATTTAGTAGGTTGTA
Organism: Carnegiea gigantea; assembly: GCA_029747015.1. Classification (NCBI taxonomy): domain Eukaryota; kingdom Viridiplantae; phylum Streptophyta; class Magnoliopsida; order Caryophyllales; family Cactaceae; genus Carnegiea; species Carnegiea gigantea. Next base: position 259,197 of record JAKOGI010001198.1, read on the forward strand.
AGTGTGTTTATTGAGTTAAATTTAATTCTGATGGGTAAGTGGAATAGTACAAGGCACGGTTGGTTGCTTTTGACAATCACCAACATGCTCACATTGGTTGTCAAACCCCTCACTATTGTCTTATTTTGTCTCTTGCACTCACTCATAATTAGTCTATTCAACAACTGGATGTCAAAAATGCCTTCCTTTATGGCATTTTGACAGAGGAAGTTTACATGAAACAACCTCATGGGTTTATGCATCCTGATTATCCGCATCATGTTTGTAAGCTTAAAAACGCTAATGGACTCAAACAGGCTCCCTGTGCTTGGTTTCATAAATTCAGTAGCTTTTTTTTTCTCATGGTGTTGTATGCAGCTAAGCCAACACTTTTATGGTTGTTTATAGCCAGGGAGCTACCATTATGATTTTTCTTCTCTATGTTAACAATATTATACTTATTGGTAGTTCCTCTTCTATCCTTCATAATTTCATTTCTCTTCTTTCCCATCAGTTCGCTATGAAGCACTTAGGTTTATTATTTCTTAAGGGTTCAGGTGGTGTGAAATTCTTAGGGCATGTTTTTAACCTGATAGAAATATGTTCATGACCTCATTAGTAAGTTTAATATGCATACTGCTAAGCCTGTTCGCACCCCTTCCGTTTCTCGAACTTCTTTGACTCTTATAGATTGAGAGTTACTTGTTGATCCCTCTAATGGTAGGTGCATGACAATATTTGACTATGACTAGACCTGACATTGCCTTCGCAGTTCATGTTGTTTCCCAATTTATGCATGCTCCCCATACCACTCACCTCCTTATTGTTAAATGTATTTTCAGGTACTTGTAGGGTATGTTAGACTATGGGCTTTAGCTTCAGCTTGCTGCTTCACTCTCCATCATTGTTGCCTACTTTGATGCTGATTGCATTGGTTGCAAGGATTTTTGCTGTTCTGTTACAGCTTATGCAGTGTTTTTTGGTCCTAATATTATTTTTTAGCGCTCCAAGAAGCAACCTATAGTTTCCAAGTCTTCTACTGAAGCTAACTATTGAGCTGTGGCCTACACTGTAGCAGAAACCATTTGGATTTGGAAGCTTTTATGTGATCTTGGTATTCATGTCCCAGGGCCTACCTAGGTGTACTGTGATAATGCTAGTACTTCCTATATGGTTGTTAATCTAGTTCAACACGAATGCAACAAACACATCGCTGTTGATCCCCATTTTGTTCGCAAATGTGTTGCTCATGGAGACCTCATGGTTTGCTACATTCTTACTAGGTTTCTATTAGCAGACATACTAAGGGGTTGTCTTCTAAATTGTTTGAATATTCAGGGTCAATCTGTCTGTGCACCCACCTTGAATAGATTAAATGGGCGTAATAGAGTACATGGGACAATATATATAACTTTTGTACTTTGTAATTACCCTGATTAATAAAAACACAGTGCCATGGTAACCTAGTTGGGTAGAGCCTTAGAATTATCATCACACCATGTATCACAAAAATAAGGAGATTCAACAAGTTTGACTCATCAAATCCCATTATGCAATAAAATAAGCCCCGCCTTTTCAAAGTTGTAGCATCCACCCTTGTAACATCCAAATTTCTAGTTTTATTGTCCTTTTTTCCTGATTTTTAATAAGCCAATAGGCTAAGCTTGAACTATAATAAAAGATTAACCCTGAACAAAAATATCACAACTCATGAACAATAAACAACCTAGACAACTAGCTAAGCATTGCCATCTCTCAAAGCTAATTATTGATCACTAGCCATTCACCAACTCCTGATTAACCTCCACCACATGTTTAGCCTCCTACCTGTTTGAGCATATAGGAATAATGGCGTCTATTGAGTTATTAATTGGTGATATATATGAGTACAGTCGTGGCTGCTATACCAATATTAATTAATGCAAATTGGACATAAAAAGGTAATTTACAAGAATAGTCAAGTTATTTTCATCAATTAATTCTAGATATTAAGTACAAACCATATCAAATTCATCTTTTCAATTATAGGTTTTTTATGGAAAGGATAATGATTTTGTTAATGCAACGCAAAAAGTACACTTACAATGAACATTATACATGAATAATTATATATATCTATAACATTGAGATGAAATTCAACTTTCATATAACCAATACAAATCTTACTAATATTATGCTTCACTACCATAACAATCTTCTCATGTGTTAATACTCTTTAATGAGTTTCTATCTTTACTGTTAATAGAGGGACTCATAATATGTGGTATAGCAATTGAAAATCGATATCATTTAAGATGCACATATACTAACACGATGACAAAGATACAACATCATTTGCACATAGGAGACATCAATTTTTAAAACATTAGGACATGAACATGGCATGAACATGACTATTAAAATTATAAAAATTATAGCCGAAATTATGAATTTTATTGAGTAATTTTTCTCTATTTTTAAATGTAAAAGAGAAAAATACATTCTTGAAAGTTGAATAATAAAAAAAGAAATAAAACTCTTATCATTGAAAGTAAAAAAAAAAAATTCATTAATTCTTATATGAGATCTCAGTAAAAATTAACTATTTCAAATATGAAAATGAGACAATAGCATGTGTGCATAAATATAAAAAAGGATCGATATAGTATATTAATTGCTTAATTTTGCATAGCACAAATGGGCAATTTACAACTTCGTTGACTTGAATTGATATGGTTGACTCAATGGGTACGATATGCCCACATTTTTTAAATTTTTAAATTTTTTTAATTTTTGATGTATCAGATACATGTTCGAGTAGTGTCGGTGCCATGTCAGTGTTGAAAACATGTTCAGCATAAGGCACGACATCTATGACAAGTGTTTATGCTTAATAGCTGATATTAATCTAATGTCTAGAAGTCAGACCACACCAAGAAGTTAGATCACACCAACTAATGGTAACTTTCTTATGCAAAGAAACTAAACTTTCATTAAAAAGTAAAAAAAAAAAAAAAAACTCTGGCAGACAAAAAGAAGATTTTTATCTATAGAAGTCTAAATTGAACTGACAGTTGGATATATAAATCACTCAAAACCAGATCCACCATTAGCTAAAATCATCGATGACATCCCCTCTCGTCGGGGGCAAATTTAGAGGGGATTGTTTGGGCCATGGTCCCCCCATGATTACAAAAACAAAAAGTAAATTTAAGCTCAATTTATCAACTGTTATAGGCAGTTAGGGTAATAGACGTGCAGCTATATTTGTTTATTTAGTCTCTCTCTCTCCCTCCCTCTCTCTCCCTAATTAATAACCTCTCAAAATCTCAATTCTTCTTTGCTTTTAGCCATGGCCACTACACAAGAATAAAAAGGATTTAACTTTTAAAATTTTCCCCTATTTCTCTCTCATCTTTATTCATTGGCAGCTATCCTATTGCTTGTGTCACTCATCATTAATAAAGCCCCCCTTTTTACAATAGCAAAATATATATTTAATATTTTAATTTATTGTAGGCATTAGTTACAAGAATTGTTTCTCCTAGCAAATCATCAATTAGAATTCACAAGCATATCCGTATATCATTTGCTTTAATAATGAGGTATGTAATTTAATGACTTCTGTTATTCATTAATAAAGCCCTCCTTTTTAGTTGAGTTATATATGTATATCTATGTTTTTCTTCTGTATATTAATCAATTTGTTTAAATGAAAGTGTATCAATTAGTTCTTAGTAGATCATGGAAGTTCACCGTTATTAATTAGTAACAAACATGTCCAATGGTTACGGTAATATTACTAATGTACCTGTTAAGATGTTGTGGGCCAATTAATGTTATGCCAAAAAGAACAATTGACTCATTTTTTTAAGAAATGAGTGAAAGATGTTGTTCCTGAAGGTAATACACAAAGTGCTGAGCCAATTGCTAATATATGTCCTGATCAATCTAGTTTAGATAGTGGACAACCACAATCTGCTCATAACTCTCCATGAATTTAACCTAACGGCTCCGATATGAGCTCTGTGGTGCTTGATCTAGGCTTATGTAAACCAATTGATAGCTGTCCTATAAATGAACAGGATGAAATTCGAAGGGAATATATAAAGTTTGGACCTTAGCATCCTTATCAAGATAATTATCCAACCTATGGTTTAAAAAGTCATCCCCATCAATTTCAGTATCATTGGTTCAAAAAGTTTACCTGGTTAGAATATTCAACTACAAAAGATGTGGCTTTTTGTTTCCTATGTTTTCTTTCTGCAAAGAAGCCAATTAGGATAAAAGGGTCAGATGCATTTACTGTTACATTAAAAGCTTTCGAAATTAGAGAAAAGTAAATGATGGAAAGAATTGTGTTGTGCTTGCTCATAGTTTTGCAGTTAATTCCTTTGATCATTTGATGAACCATTCGTGCCATCTTGAAACGGTAGTCAAGAAACAAACTACTGAATAAATTTTGAGCAACGGGTTGCAGTTTAAAACATCAACAGATGACATATGATGGTTGACATTTCAAACATGTGCGTTTAGAGGTCATCATGAATATTTTGATTCAATCAAGAAATTTTCTTGAATTGATTAAATTGTTGGTGTCCTGTAATGACAAAATCATTTCTGTTTTGAAGAATGCTCCAAAGAATGCGAAGTATACATCACCTGGAATTCAGAAATGAGATTCTATATGTTTTTGCTAGGAATATTTAGATTGCAATACGTGAAGAAATTGAAAATTCCAAGTTTTGTTATAGTTGTGAGGTTTGTTGATAAAATTGGGTTTGTATAAGAATGATTTTTGGACTTGGCACATGTTAAAATACAATTTCATTGACTCTCAAGAATAAGATTTGTGTCATCTTATCGAAGCATAATCTTAGCATTAAAGATATCAGAGGTCAAGGGTACGATGGGGCTAGCAATATGCGTGGGGAATGGAATGACTTGCAAGCACTCTTTTTTAAAGACTATCCTTGTGCATATTATATACACTGTTTGGCTGACCAATTGTAGTTAGCACTTATTACTGCAACAAGAGAAGTGCCAGAGATTCACACTTTCTTTTAAAACTTGGTCTTCATTGTCAATATTGTTACTAGCTCGGCTAAGTGGCATGATGAGTCACAACAAAGCCAGAAGACTGAGTTAGCACATTTGATTGAATCCGGTAAGCTTCACACTGGAGTAGGTGCTAATCAGATTGGTACTTTGTAGTGTCTTGGAGATACTTGATGGAGTTCACATTTAAATCAGTATGCAGTTTGACTTAGATTATATGATCCTACTTGCTCAGTTCTTGGTGACATAATTATTGGAGGATCTTCATTTTCCCAACGAAGGGATATAAAAAATGCCCTTAAGGTCTTCATGTCATTTGATTTTATGTTTATTTTACATGTGATCAAGGAGATAAAATGGGTGTCATAGAATTCCTTTGTCAAGATTTACAACAGAAACTAGAGGATATCGTAAATGCTATGCACGTATTTTCAAGTACAAAGCGGTCAATCCAAAAGTTGGGACGTAATGAATGGGAAGCTCTATTAAAGTGTATGAAGTTGTTTTGCAAGCGACATGATATTTTAATGCCTGGTATGAATGCCCCCTTTGTTGATATTCAGTCATAATGTGTACAGGGCAAGCAAAAGCTCACAGTAACGATGGAGCACCATTTTCGAGCGAAAATATTTACTGCCATTGTTGATCAATAGCTAGAAGAATTGAATGGAAGATTCAGTGAACAGACTACAGAGTTGCTTATATTAAGCGTAGCTTTAGACTTGAAGGATGGGTATTAGTCATTCAAAATTGATGACATATGTAGTCCTGTTGAAAAATATTATCCAGAAGATTTTTCCCAGCAAGAGCAGATCCACTTGAAGTACGAACTGCAACATTATACCTAGGCATTCCAAATCATCCAAAGTTGTGGAGTATGAGCACAATTATTGATTTATGTTAAGGGATGACTATGATTGAAAAATCAGAAAACTACCCTACAGTCGATAAGGTGCTTCATTTGGTCCTAACTCTTCTTGTTTCAACGACAACCATAGAGAGAGCTTTTTTTTGATATGAAAATCATCGAAACGAGCCTCTATAGTAAGATTGAGGATGATTTTCTTACAAAATGATATGATTATCTATATTGAGAAAGAAATTGCTAAGAAGTTCTCACTGGATATGATAATACATGATTTTTAAAGATAAAAAGGAGGCAACCATAGCTAAACTGATGACGATGAGTTATGTGCTCATGTATATATAGACACACACGCACACGCACTCACACAGAGATATATGGGTGGTCGCTAGCTAAATAGAGAACTCGTTCGAATTGATGTATGTTTTATATCGTCTATTGTGTTGATTAGGTTAATCTTATGATTATATTTACTTTTAATGGTGCATATCTTATAAAACTTTAAAGTCTGCACCCTAAAAAAAATTCCTAGCTCTGCCCGTACCTTTCATACAAAGGAATGGGGGCTAGGATTTATTGAAGAGAAAGGAGAGAGAGGCCTAAATTTTGATAATTATAGTTAATATTGAACAATAGAAACTAGATTATGATACACATTAGTTGTTGCATTAAATAATGATCAAATTAAACCCCTAGGACCCTAATCTCTTTTGAGGGGGCTAATATATGTAATTTTTGCAAATGATAAATCACGATTTGCTCCCTTCGGCCTCCTTCCCCCTAACCCCCCCAAAAAAAGAGGAAATCATGATCTCCTTAATTTGCATGTTACTTGCCAGTTTGTAATCCTCTTCTTCAACTAAGTTAGTTGTTTTAGTTGGCTTTAATTAACAGGATATTAATCGACATCACCTGTCCTATAGTTTATAGAGTAATGATGAAATCAACTAGGTCCAAGATATTGGCAGAAGTTCTACTAATTTGGACAGATCTCGGTATAATATAAGTTGTGACATCTTTAATCGATTAGCAAAAAAGACACATAGAAAATGCATTATTAAAAAAAATTCATAGTTGGACTGTCATACTATTTAGCCATTGATCCCTCATATAACTAAAGTTCGCATGTTGTTGATTCATAAGAGAATAAACTCTCATGTAACTAATGTTTTGCATTTACAAGGCTTAAATAAGGAATCATATTTAACAGGGACAAATGTCAACTCATTTAAATCAATCTGTGCTGGCAATTGTGTAGGCCCCACAAGAGAGGAATCACACTAGGAGTTGTGTTAGCAACTATTACGCATCAACCAAATTTATGATTTAAAAATTAAATTTTATCTCAACGTTTAAATCTTCAACGAAATATTAATAATAGACCTAATAAATGGTTCATTTCATTTAGGTATGCATCGAATATAATTAGTTCCATTCGTGTCAATTTCCAGCCAATCGTGTTCAGCTAGGGTGATACATTTGGTTTTGGGTTGGATCAACTTTGGTTTGAGTGGGATTTGCTCTAAAATTTAGGTCAATCTTGGGTTGCATGCAAATTAAGTCTGATAGAAATATTGATTGCTATGCAGTGCATACTTAGGAATCGTCATAACACTTTTGTAGATCAAAGGCCTACACTATGATACCTGTTTTAAAGTGAAACTATGCCCCATTATACCACATTCATTAAATAAGCGAACCATTTAGTCTAGACAGCTGTAGAGGCTAATTCTCAAGAAATGGCAATGCGACCCTGGACTAGGCACCGAGAACATAGAATGTCTAGGAAGTTAGATTAGTGCCTCATTACACTATACACTACAAGTACGCTTGTGTTTATTATACTTGAATATAGGTGAGTTTGGGAAGAATAAGATCAGATTAAATTTGGGTATGTAGGAGGTAAACATTTGCTAGTAAATCACATGGCGCTACATGTAGAATAAAATAGTTTTTATTTGGCCAATTAGGAGTTGCCACATGTAAAATTGACTTTGGCAAGCCCATTTAAATGGAATTAAATTCAGGCCAATCAAAAATTTTCACGTGACATTAGTGACGCAATAAATTGAAATGCCTAAATTATGGGCTCGAGCTCAATAACCAACTCAAAACCCAAGCCTTGGAGTCTATAAATAAAGGTCGTCCTCCCTCATTCTCGAAAGCTCAGCATTCAGGATCCTCTATAAGCTTCAGAGCTTGGACTACAAACTACCTCTAGCTACCAAGTAACGAGGATTAAAGCCAGCTAGTTCAGCATCTCGTAACAATTTCAAATTGAAGACTACTTCAGTATTCTTCATCCAGTTCATCAATTGAGATTAAGCAATCCCACCCTCGCATCGATTAATTTGACACTCAGCATTTGTAGAATTCAAAGGCTCAGATTGCAAACAACATCCAACGACCAAATGAAAAAGATCAAAACTTGCGAGCTTCAGAGATAGCAATCAACCATTTGCAGATCAAGATCAAGAACCTTTTTTGAGTTCTTTAGCTGATTCTGCATCAATCGAGATTAAGCGATCATGCCCTCGAATCATTCAAGTTACTAGGAGATCGAATCAAAAGATTATTTCATTGTATTCAATTCAAAGATTGTACCCATACATACAATATCAATATAAAAAATTAAATTTGCTCCTCAATCTTTTGTCTAATTTATTCTTAGGCTCACATTGTGTTGATAAATTTTTGGCACACTCGGTGAGACTTCTCTGCCTCTCATCTGTTTCTCTAAGCAAATAAGTTCTACACTCCTTTGAAGAAGATGGCTCCTAAGAATGCCATCCTTCAATCTTCGAAGAAGAAGACTATCAGATCTACATCTGAAGGATAAGCAAAGGCTAGTATTGTATCTGACAATGGAAGCAATGGAGTGATGACTAGGAGCACGGCAAAGCTCCTACCCCCATCACCCTAAAGCAAGAAGTCATGACTCGAACTTTGTAGTTATGAAAAACTCAAAACTTTAGCTTTACCTTTCCTATTAATGGAGTTGATCAAACTGCTTATCTCCCTAATTTGAAGCTAAAATCTCTTACTGTCTTCAATATAAGGAAGACTCTACCCTGTGGATTGGATGAATTCCAAGTCTACACCAATCCTGTCTTCCAGTTTTTCAAGGAGGATGATGACTATGGTGGTAGTAATTCTTCACCAATATCTCTAAGGGATTCACATTTCTCTCAATTAGATTTTGAGTCCTCTAACGCTATTGTTATGCCAATAATGGTAATATAAGATGTCAACTTGAAGGAGCAACTGCAAGACATAAAGACCACACAGGATATAGTCATAAGGAGAGCGCAGAAAAGGATGCTCAAATCAAGTCCCAAAACAAATGGATTGTTGATTTGTCAAAAACGTTGGAAGAACAGCCATCTGAAGCTTTCAACAAAGGCTCCAGTGATGAAGATTCTAACAAAGAGTCTAATCATAGCGAGGAGTCTGACAATGGATACAAACCGACGAAGGATTCATCGTTAAACTTGATGTCAGTTGAGCAAATTCAAAACTTAATAACTGAGGCAGTGAAGGCTCAACTGGGAGGAGATTCTCGTAATACTCAACCTTATACAAAGAAGATTGACGCACTTCATATGCCTCATGGCTATCAGCCACCTACGTTTCAGCAATTTGATGACAAGGATACCTCAAGCAATACATCGCTCAGTTCATCGAAACCTGTAGTAATTCTATCATTGAAAGAGATCGATTGGTGAAATAGTTCATGCGATCCCTTAAAGGAATTGCATTTGACAGGTATATAGACCTTGCCTCTGAGTCCATTGATAGTTGGGGGCAAATGAAAAGTGAGTTCTTAAATCGCTTTTGTAATACACGCCGCGTAGTCAGCATAACAGAGTTGACTAACACAAGGCAATGGAACGACGAGCAGTCATCAATCACATTAACCATTGGCGTGCTCTCCTTTTGAAGTGTAAAGGCCATTTATCTGATCTTCAGCTATTAACATGTGTGCCTAAGGAATGGATTGGGATACACTTTATTCTTGAGAAAGGACTTATAGGACTTATAGGACTTCTATAGTCAAAGTGTCCTGAAGAAATTGAAAAAACTAATGATCCCAAATACTATAAATGTCATAGAATCATTAGTCATCCTATAAAGAAATACAAGGCATTCAAGGGGCAAGTCCTGCAACTTGTAAAGGAAGGAAAGATCACATTAGACAAAAAAGAATCTGATTGATTATCTATCAAGAACATATTGGAAAATGCTTTGGAAGTAGGACCACCCAAAATGAGCATTTAGGGAGCAAACTTCCAAGTCGCTTAAAGACTATTAAGTGAAACGTTTAAGACTCCTAAGTTAATGTAATTGTATACCTGTAAGACATGACTAAAGACTTTAAAGTTGTCAAGTTGAAGATTTTTAAATCACGCTTAAAGACTCCCATATCACAAAACAATTTTGACCCTCAAGTCACCTATAAGACTTCTAAATCTAAGCTTCTAGACTCTTAAGCCAGCATAGGCTTTTAAATTAGCCTCTATAGATCCCCAAGTTATCAAAAACCTACAGATTTCTAAGTCACTCCTTGTATATTTGCAAGCTATCAAACTCGAAGACTTTCAAGTCAACTCTTAATTTTTTAAGTCATCAAACTCTCAGACTTCCAAGTCAGTCTCTATAGACTTTTAAGTCATCAAAAAACTTATAGACTTTCACATCACTTCTTGCATCGACGCGAAGACTTTCAAGCCACTGATTTAAAACTTTTAAGTCACCAAAATCCTAGACTCCAAGTCATCATCATGGATAGCCAAGCTGTCAAAATGAGACCTTCAAGTCGCACTTATAAACTCTCAAGCCGTTAAACTAAGACTCTTAAGTCCCAAAACACAATAGACTTCTAAGTCATCAAACTCATACTTCTAAGTCAGTTCCTACAAACTTCTAAGTTATGAACCGCATACTTTCAAGTCAGTCCTTACAAACTCCTAAGTCATCAATTTAAGACTTCCAAGCTAGTTCCTGTAGACCCCTAAGTCATCAAACTGCAAACTTTTAAGTCGCTCCTTCGTCAATCCCTATAGACTTCTATGTCATCAAACTAATAGGCTTTTAAGTTAACCCTTACAGAAACCTATATCATCAAACTCTCTAACTTCCAACTTGCAGACTCACAAGTCATCAAACTCCTGAACTTTCAAATCAATCCTAACAGACTCCCATGTCATCAAATCTCATAAGACTCCAAAGTTATTTCTTTGAGACTCCTAAGTTAACAAAGTTACTGACTTCTAAGTCACTAAGTAGACTCTTAAGTCGTCAAAGTTCAAGTCTCTCAAGACATCAAAATTAAAAGACTACTAAGTCGTCAAAGTTCTAAACTCCTATGTCAACAAAATTATTGACTCCCAAGTCACTAATAAGATTCCCAAGTCATCAAGTTTAAGACTGTTGTGATTTTTCCGCAAGTGTACGGTTTATCGCTGTAATACTCACGGGTATCGTCCTCAGGGATGGTTGTGAAATTTGATTACTAAAACTTTAATCTACATTAAACAGCTACAATATTAAGATACTCCACAGACTGATATTGAATTAATGTAACGTTAGCTCTTACTTGCAATGGGACCACCAAATTGAGAAGAGAGCTCCAAACTGCAATTAACCTAAGCTAGCAACACTTAAATAAAATTATGAGGAGAGAGCAAGCTTTAACTGACCAAACTTTAATTCACGAAACAAAGGAGAGAGCACGAAGGAATGGAGCAGAGCAACCGACCCAAGAGCAACGCAGCAAACGCAAGGCACGAACAAGGCACAGACAAGCGACAGAACCAATACGAAATATCAAACCACAAGTTCTCAAACCACTTAATCAGAATTCAATTTGCTTGAAATTACATGCCAGGGATGCGAATCTGAGAATCAAAATCAGAGCAGATGAACACAGAAAACAACCCTAAATTGCTAGATACTGAAATTAATATGAAAATAATCGGAACTTAAACATAAGAAGCTAAAACCCTAATTCTCCTCATCAAATGGTCGTAGCCCCTCGATCTATATCTCTTGGTCCATTGATGAAGCAAGCACTCGACAGCCTGGAGATGGAGTAACGGTCGGCTGCCATTAATGGAGGAGTGGAGGAGAGAGAAACCGAAGCTGGGAGATGAAGCAATTGGAAGCATTGGAGCACTTGGCCGTTGAGGAAGAGGAAGAGATGAGATGAAGAAGAGGGAACAGGGCATGAGGATTTTCTCTGGACATTTGAAGAGACAGAGCAGACGAAAGAGAGAGAAAATGCATTGGGGGGGTTTGTGGCCGAGTCATGTGCCGCGCACGTGACTTGGTTGATTTTGTCTTCTTTTTTTTTTTTTGCTTTCTTTTGGCTAAAAAAAAAAACATGGGCCGATAAGTTTGGACAGATCTGAGTAAATTATTTAATGCCTACAAAATAAAATAATAACAAATAAAAACCTAAAAATAACAATTATTTCGAGTATAAATTAGGCAGAAAGGTACTGTAAAAATAGCGCATTTTCGGCGTTAACAAATACCCCCACACCAAAGTTTTGCTCGTCCTCGACTAAAATAAAACTAAAAAAAAATCCTAGAAAATAAAAATAAAAGAAAATCTTAACTCACTTTCGTAGGAATCACGGTTGCACTTAGCATGTGCAACAAGCCCTTTAAACCCCTAGGTTACCCCTAGTGGACGAGGAAGATCTCGTGAGGGTTTGCAGAAGATATACCCACAAAATCTATAAAAGAAAACAGAAACTTGAAAATTAATATGTACAGAACTGGGGAAATATATATACACATTCTAATCAACTAAATCACCCATATGACAAAGATATTAGTCTGCATAAAAACAAAATGTACTCATCAAGACTCTCTACCCCATAAATGACATCAAAGCACTAACTATTCACCCCGCTTATACATTAAAGCTTTGAATCCTTCCCTGTGCTCGTGTGCATGTGTCTCATCATCCTAAGGCTCAGACTTACCACAATCAAACTCAATCCCACTTGACTGACACAAATTACATTATTCAATTATTGACATTGGAAGCGAGCTTTCCCAGTAGCAATATTGCCTTAAAGGGTACCACCCAGTAGCGCATGCCTCAAAGGGTTACTTGTCATTCCAAATTTCATTCATTTTTTTTTTCCTCTTTTTTTTTTTCTTTTCTGGTTTTTTTTTTTTCCCCCTTCAAGACATCAATCAAAGTAATTATGTCTAAAACAAGTGGGAGAGTCGATCATGAAAACTTAAGACCTTAAGACAATGAAGATGAAAGAAATAGGGATAGATTGCAGAGCGCAAATGAACAAATGGGGTTAGAATTAGTGCCAAGAATAACACACCGAGGATGGAGACCTAACATGCACATCATGCGTATATACGGGCTAACAATCAAAGCACAGGGAAATTTAAGTTGATTAGAATAGTACAACATTTCCGCAAAAACAAAACAAAAATCTTTTTCTTGTTTTTTTTTTCTTTTTTTGGGTTTTTTTTCTTTTTTCTTCTTTTTTTTTTTAATTTACACATAATAATGTCCCACCCCCACACTTATTTCAAGCAATGTCCTCATTGGGTATAGAAAGAGACATAAAACCACAAAATGAAACGAAAAAGAAAACAAACAAAAATAAGACTGACAAAGACACGACTCAAAAACATATATACAAAAGAAAGGCAAAAAGAACCAACTATACAAAAGAAAAGAAGAGGGAAAAAGAGAAGAAAGAGTAAAAGAGAGAAGGGATGAAAAGAGGTTCTGAGCAAACCAGGTCGGGTGTTAGGCACACCCGAGCTATCATCTCAGCACATCACTGAGTAGGACTCGGCTCGCGGAGTATCAGACACTCCACATCTTCCTTACTAGGCAACTCCAGAAATTGTTTCAATCTTTGGCCATTCACCTTAAAAGTAACACCACTGTCAGAGTCCTGAATTTCGACTGCACCATAAGGAAAAATACGTGAGACAATGTAAGGACCAGTCCATCGAGACCTTAACTTCCCTGGGAACAAATGAAGCTTAGAGTCATACAAGAGCACTTTCATTCCAGGAACAAACTCTTTTCGAAGGATACGTCTATCATGAAACAACTTCGCCCTTTCTTTGAAAGAACGAGCACTCTCATAAGCCTCGACTCTAATCTCATCAAGCTCATTTAGTTGCAGTCTACGCTCTTCACCAGCCTCAGTTAAGTCATAGTTCAGTTTCTTAATGGCCCACCAAGCTCGATGCTCTATTTCCACAGGGAGATGACAAGGCTTACCCTAAACGACCCTATAAGGTGACATACCTAAGGGAGTCTTGAAAGCTGTTCTATAAACCCAAAGAGCATCTACAAGTTTATCAGCCCAATCTTTTCTATTCCTGCTCACTGTCTTTTCAAGAATCTGCTTAATCTGTCGATTAAACACCTCAACCTGACCACTGGTTTGGGGATGATAGGGGGTAGCAAGTCTATGGACAATGGAATACCTCTTCAGTAAGGCATCAAAAGATCTATTATTGAAATGGGTACCCTGATCACTAATAATAGCACGGGGCATGCCAATTCTAGCAAAGATGTTTTCCCTCAAGAACTTCACAACAACTTTAGCATCATTAGTCCTAGAAGGGATGGCTTCAACCCATTTAGACACATAATCCACAGCTAGCAAAATATACTCATTCCCAAAAGATGATGGAAATGGCCCTATAAAGTCTATACCCCACACATCAAAAATCTCCACTACAATGATAGGACTCAGTGGCATCATATCCCGCCTGCTGATTCTACCCAACTGCTGGCACCTAGGGCAACTCTTACAATACTCATAAGCATCCTTAAATAGAGTAGGCCAGTAAAAACCACATTGAAGAACTTTGGCTGCAGTCTTCCTACCACTAAAATGCCCCCCACATGCCTGGTCATGACAGAAAGAACACTTCTCACCTCATGGTCGGGAATACATCTCCTAAACATCTGGTCAGAACAGTACTTAAACAAATAAGGATCATCCCAGACAAAGAATTTCACAAGGTGGAAAAAACCTATCCCTATCATTCTTGGTCCAACTCTCAGGAATCCTACCAGCAACTAAGTAATTAACAATATCAGCATACCAAGGATCGGGGTGGACAACATACAATTGCTCATCAGGAAAGCACTCAGAAACAGTGGACTCACTTTCTTTATCAGACAGAATCCTAGACAAATGATCAGCTACGAGGTTTTCAGAACCTTTCTTATCTCTGATTTCACAGTCAAACTCTTGCAACAGCAATATCCATCTAACAAGTCTAGGCTTAGCATCTTTCTTAGAAAGAAGATGCTTAAGGGCAGAGTGGTCAGTATAGACAATCACATAAGACCCAATCAGATAAGGTCGAAACTTCTCAAATCCAAAGATCACAGCCAAAAATTCTTTCTCAGTTACAGTATAGTTCAGTTGGGCATCATTCAAAGTGTGACTAGCACAATAAATCACATGGGGCTTTTTATCAACACGCTGTCCTAAAACAACCCCAACAGCATAATCAGAAGCATCACACATCAATTCAAAAGGTTCGCCCCAGATGGGAGGATGAAGAACAGGAGCAGAAGTTAAGGCCTCCTTAAGCTTAGAAAATGCCTTGAGACATTCATCCGAAAAATAAAAAGGCACATCTTTAGCTAGCAGGTTAGACAAGGGCTTTGCAATCTTACTAAAGTCCTTAATGAAGCGACGATAGAAGCCAGCATGTCCAAGGAAAGATCTCACTTCTTTCACACAGGTGGGAGGGGGAAGATTAACAATCAAATCAGTCTTAGCCTTATCAACCTCAATCCCATCTTTAGAAATAACATGGCCCAAGACTATTCCCTTCCTAACCATAAAGTGGCATTTCTCCCAATTCAAAGTCAAATTTTTCTCCCTACACCTTTCCAACACTTTTCTCAGATTAGACAAACAGTCATCAAAGGAAGACCCAAACACAGAGAAGTCATCCATGAAAATTTCCAAGCAGTGTTAAACTAAATCCGAGAAAATAGAAATCATGCAACGCTGAAAGGTAGCAGGGGCATTGCACAGTCCAAAAGGCATACGTCTAAAGGCATAGGTTCCAAATGGACAAGTAAAAGTAGTCTTCTCCTGATCCTCAGGAGCAATAGAGATCTGGGTATAGCCAGAGTATCCATCTAAAAAGCAATAGAAGGAATGTCCAGCCAACCTTTCTAACATCTGGTCCAAGAAAGGAAGGGGAAAGTGGTCTTTTCTAGTGGCAGTATTCAATTTTCTATAATCTATGCAAACACGCCACCCAGATTGCACACGAGTGGGGACTAACTCGTTCTTGTCATTCCTGACCACGGTAATCCCGGTCTTCTTAGGAACAACTTGAACGGGGCTAACCCACTCACTATCAGAAATTGGGTAAATGATCCCATGGTCCAACCACTTTAGCACTTCTTTCCTAACCACTTCCTGAAGAGTAGGATTCAAACGCCTTTGACGGTCACAGTAGGGCTTAGCATGGTCCTCTAGATGAATCCTATGTTGCACAATAGAAGGACTAATGCCCTTAATATCCCCTAAGGTCCAACCCAGGGCTTCCTTGTTCTCCCTAAGTAGGGCAATCAACTTAGTCTCTTGGTCCCTGTCTAGGTTAGAAGCAATAATGACAGGCAAAGATTCATTGGGGCCTAGAAATGCATACTTAAAAGAATCAGGAAGGGGTTTCAGTTCAAGAGTAGGAGGGGAAATAGTTTCAGAAGCAGATTCAGAAGCAGCAGTGAGCACACAATCAGCAGTAGAGCACAAGTCATCAAACTCAAAAGCATCATACTCAGGCTCATCATTTACAAGAAAGGATTCATACTCAACAGCAAACACATCATCATAAGCATCATCAAATATAGAATCCTCTACCCAGTGAAGAGTAGAGAACTCCATATCATCAAAACCAGAAGGCTGTCTTTGCAGATTAAAAATGTTCAACTCTACAGTCATGTTACCAAAAGACAGTCTCATCATACCATTCCTGTAATTAATGAGGGCATTGGCAGTGGTCAAGAAAGGACGCCCTAGAATCACGGGGATTTGACTAGCAAAGTTAGACACCATCTCAGTCTCAATCACAATAAAGTCCATAGCGTAAATGAATTCACCCACTCGGATCAGCACATCCTCAACTATACCCCTAGGCAATCTGGTCGATCTATCAGCTAACTGAATGACCATCTTAGTAGGCTTAAGCTCACCTAACTCTAGCCTCTCATACTCAGTGAAGGGAATCAAGTTGACACTGGCCCCTAAATCAAGTAAAGCTCTCTGAATGAGCTGGTCCCCTATAACTATAGAAATAGTAGGGCAGCCGGGGTCCTTATATTTCACTGGGATTTGATGAGATAAAATAGAACTCGCACCAGAGGCTAAGAAAGCCTTCTTAGGGACATTGGTAGCTCTCTTGGTTGTGCACAGATCCTTTAAAAACCTAGCATATGGAGGCATCTGCTGAATAGCATCAAGCAAAGGAATGTTGATCTTGACTTGAGAGAATGTCTCTCTCATCTTCTCAACATGGGCTTGGTCTTTCTTCTTAAGCCTATGGGGAAAAGGAGGCAAAGGCATATGGACTTTTTCAGAAGAAGAAGGAGAAGAAGAAGAAGAATGACCCTTAGAAGGAGAATGGTCAACTGACTCAGAGGTGTCTTTCTTTTCAAGCTCATCTTTTTTAGATGGTGACTCAAGAGAATGGTGAGAAGTTTCAGAATCATTGGGGACACCATCAGTAGCATCCCCTGACCCACTGGATGAACCAGTCTCTGGAGGTGAAGAAGGGGAAGAAGATTTCTCAAAGAATTGGTGAGGATACCTGCAGGGCTCATTGGGACTTCTAACCTGGTTATCAATCTCTCGACCAAAACAGAGAGATATCACTGCATTCACTTTCCTTACAGACTCACTAGGGTTGCCAGAAGATGAAGAGGTGTGACCCTTAGGGTTCACCTCAGGCTGACTTGGGAAAGTACCTGGTTCCCTAGAAGATGATGCTAATTGGGAAAACTGTTCAGTCATCATTCTCATCATTCTTTCCATATTAGCATTAATCATTCTCTCCACGTTATTATTAATTCTCCTCTCCATTTTATCAATATCACTATAACCAGGAGGAGGTTGAACTTGAGCTACAGGAGGTGGAGGTCTAGGTGCATTAGGTACACCTGAAAAAACCGGTCTCTGAAAAGAGCTAGAAGGTTGAGAGATGGGCTGGGAGTTAGGAACCGCAGCATTTGGTCCATTACTCCAAGAGAAGTTAGGGTGATTTCTCCACCTTGGATTGTAAAAAGGTGAGAAAGGGTCGTTCTTAGGTCTCTAAAAGGCCATACTTGCTTGCTCTTGCCCAGTTGCTAACTGGTGAGCAAAGTAGGGACAAGCACTCAAGGAATGATCGAAGGCCTGACAATGAGAGCAAGACACTGAAGAAGTCTGAGATAACTGAGTCATTTGTGGAGTCAATCCCTTCAACATGTTTTCTAAAGCAGCAACCTTAGACTCTAAGTGACTCACATCAGAAATAGAATGTAACCCACCCCTAGTAATCCTAGAACTTAAGCTGTCATCCCGAACGGTTTCCCACTGCATAGTTTTCTCAGCTAAGTCCTCTAGAAATTCCCAAGCATCTGTGGCGCTCTTAGAAAGAAAGCCACCCTGACACATAGACTCTACCATGGTCCTAGTCTGTTGGTCAAGTCCTTCATAAATAATCTGACACAAACGTGCCTGGTCTAGATCATGATGGGGACACTGGGTCAACAAATTCTTGAACCTATCAAAATATTTCCAGAATGATTCCCTATCAAGTTGCACAAATTGATTAATCTCATTCCTTAGCTTAACAGTCTTGGCATTAGAAAAATATTTTCTTAAATACAATTTCACAAAATCATTCCAAGAAGTTACAGAATTAGCAGCCAAGCCATACATCTAACGTTTAGCAGAATCTTTCAAAGCAAAAGGAATTAATTTCATGCGCACAACATCAATGGGAATATTAGGAAAATGCATCATAGAACAGACTTCTTCGAATTCCCTCAAAAACAAATAAGTATCCTCTAAACCAGTGAATTTAGGGAGCATCTGTGTATAGTGAGGTCTTAATTCGAAGGTCACATTGGGTCCAAGATCAGGTATAGTGAAGCAAGATGGCAAAGCGGTCCTAGGAGGGTAGAAAATCTCACTCAAAGGTCTTTCTTGAGCCATTTCTTCTAATTCAAGCTTGGGTTCAGGTTCGGGTTCTAAGTCAGGGTCGGGTTCAATTCTAAAAAGTCTATGATTTTCAGGATTTCTAACCCAACCAGTCATATAAATCCCACACCCTCACCAAAGGTTCAGTTTTTTGTTTTTTTTTTTTTAAAACACAAAACATCAAAATGAATGATAAAACTTAAAGCACTATTAAAACAGGAAATAAACAAAACAAAAATCAAAAGCACAAAACTAAAAGAAAATAGGAAATAAAACTACACCTAAATATCCTAATTCTAAGAATAAAATTAAAACAAAAATTAAGACTCCTAAAATTAAAACTAAATATACAGAAAAATCCACATAATCACAAAGGACATAAATATAATTTTTCTCGAATTTTTTCTGTCCCTGATTAGTGCAGAAAAATGTAAACAGAATATTAATTCTGAAATTCACAGAAAAATCATGACAGCTCCAAAAATTCCAGAAAAATTCACACACACCCTAAAACTTATTCTAAATCTTGGAAAAATATTAAAACAGCAAAAATCACACCAGAATTTCCCCAGAAAATTCGAACAGATGCTGAATTTAATGAAAAATCTGCACTGAAAATTTTTTTTTCCTTCCGGATCAGTTCTATTTTGCCTCTTTTGCTGCACAAAAACAAAATTCGTTAGTACTGTTTTTTTTTTTTTTTTTTTATAACAATGAAAGCATCTAAAAATTAAAATGAAACTAATCCTAACAAAACAAAAATTAAAAATCAAAAGATAAACCAAATTCAAAATTAAAACTAAACTAAACTACTAAAACCAAAAAAAAATAAATAAATAACGACTCAACGACAACTAAAACGAAAATGACTCTAATAATCAAACTATGACTCGATGTACCCAAATTTCACAATGCCATCCCCGGCAACGGCGCCAAAAACTTGTTGTGATTTTTCCGCAAGTGTACGGTTTATCGCCGTAATACTCACGGGTATCGTCCTCAAGGATGGTTGTGAAATTTGATTACTAAAACTTTAATCTACATTAAACAGCTACAATATTAAGATACTCCACAGACTGATATTGAATTAATGTAACGTTAGCTCCTACTTGCAATGGGACCACCAAATTGAGAAGAGAGCTCGAAACTGCAATTAACCTAAGCTAGCAACACTTAAATAAAATTATGAGGAGAGAGCAAGCTTTAACTGACCAAACTTTAATTCACGAAACAGAGGGGAGAGCATGAAGGAATGGAGCAGAGCAACTGACCCAAGAGCAACGCAGCAAACGCAAGGCACGAACAAGGCACAGACAAGCGACAGAACCAATACGAAATATCAAACCACAAGTTCTCAAACCACTTAATCAGAATTCAATTTGCTTGAAATTACATGCCAGGGATGCGAATCTGAGAATCAAAATCAGAGCAGATGAACACAGAAAACAACCCTAAATTGCTAGATACTGAAATTAATATGAAAATAATCGGAACTTAAACCTAAGAAGCTAAAAACCTAATTCTCCTCATCAAATGGTCGCAGCCCCTCGATCTATATCTCTTAGTCCATTGATGAAGCAAGCACTCGACAGCCTGGAGATGGAGTAACGGTCGGCTGCCATTAATGGAGGAGTGGAAGAGAGAGAAACCGAAGCTGGGAGATGAAGCAATTGGAAGCATTGAAGCACCTGGCCGTTGAGGAAGAGGAAGAGATGAGATGAAGAAGAGGGAACAGGGCATGAGGATTTTCTCTGGACATTTGAAGAGACAGAGCAGACGAAAGAGAGAGAAAATGCATTGGGGGGGTTTGTGGCCGAGTCATGTGCCGCGCACGTGACTTGGTTGATTTTGTCTTCTTTTTTTTTTTTTGCTTTCTTTTGGCTAAAAAAAAAAACATGGGCCGATAAGTTTGGACAGATCTGAGTAAATTATTTAATGCCTACAAAATAAAATAATAACAAATAAAAACCTAAAAATAACAATTATTTCGAGTATAAATTAGGCAGAAAGGTACTGTAAAAATAGCGCATTTTCGGCGTTAACAAAGACTCTCAGTCATCAAAATAAAAGACTATCAAGTTATTTATCAAAGATGTTGACTCATAAGTCACTAAGCACAATTTCAAATCATATAAACAAATATTAAATTGACACCAAATTGTTGCAAACTGTTAGAACATCTTCAGGCTGGGGGAAACAACAAGGTCGCATCCTTGTTCACATTAGCGATATAGGCATCTTCGTTTAAATTGGCAGCCCCTTCCTTCAAGTTCGGCACTGTCAATGTAGGCATCTTCCTTCAAGTAGGCAACCTCCTATTTCAAGTCGATCCCTCATCTTGAAAGTTGACCTCACTTCGCTATGCGATCAGAGCAATCACAAAGTCAAGATTTCGATGTCTAATCAGAGAGGTCACACTTTTGTTAACTATTCAGAGTTTCAAACCATTGTCATCGGATTAGAAGGACCATGTCATTGCTGTCTGATCAGAGGAGTCAAGCCGCTACCTAACCGAAAGAGTCAAGTCCGCACTATCTGATTGGAGAAGTCACCTTTGTCGTCTGATTGCACAAGTCATGCCTTAACTGTCTGATCGGAGGAGCCAAGCTTTCCCTTTCTGATTGTAATATCCCACCACTTAATCATGTTTAATTGGTTTTAATTCTTACATTCGTCACATGGTTATGAGTAATCAGAGCAGTGAGCTGCGCATTTTTCTATTGATAAACCAATAAAGATAAAAAAACCAATTAAGATAAAAAAAACCCAAGATAGCAAACCTTCCCTCTTCCCTCTCCTACGCGTGACACCCACTGACCTGTCGCAGTTGCCGGCCACCGCCAATCTTTGTTGCCTAAGTTCATTGCTGCCCCAAGCTATCGGTTCAGCTTGGTCCCACCATCTCATCCTCTTCACACCCCTTGGTTGCACCCATCTCCACCTTTAGTCTCTTGGAAGGAAATTAAATTTTGCCCTTTCATTATATTCAAGCTCATATGTCAATGGTTATTCATGTGAATCTTGCGATGAATTGTTGTATTTTGATTATGTGATTATTGGCGATGAATTCATGTGTGGGAACAATAGATAACTAATTAGCAATAGTAATACTATGGGTTTGAAGGTATGATTGCAAGAAATTTTAGTGAAAGAAATGTGCATAAGAAAACAGTAGTCTAGATGATATTTAATTGTTCAAGCAAAGCCGTAGTATGCTCAAGTAATGTAGATAAAAATAGTTATTAATGGTTTATCGCTAAATAAAGGAGTTATATGACATAGTTGAAAGTGGGAAGAAAATTGAAGTAGTTATAAGGACTATGTGGTTAGTGCTTGGTAAATCAGGGTTCATGCAATTAGCTTTATGGTTGGATTACTTAGATACTGAGCAATTAGTTTCCCCAGTTATGGTTTTAGCAAGCCAATTATAGTCATGAGATAGTCTAATGAAAATGTTTAAGAAGATAAGTCTGTGACCTATGTTTAAAATATTGGAGCCAAGTGATGCATTTTTTTAATTAAAAAATAAAGAGGTTGCATTGAGATCTTGCCTCGAAAGAAAATCTCACTAGCTAAGAGTGTTGGATTAGTAAAGTATGGTAACATAGCGTGTGTGGTACTTTGAGTTTTAAAATGAGAAGCACAATGACTTAAGGCTTGTGAGCATGAATTCTCTTAATTAATACAAAGCGTCACTAAATCTATTTCCAAGAAGGACACCCCAAGGGAGGAACAAAAAGGTGAAGAGTATAAATAAATGCCAAAAGTACGTTATTGCTTGTACCCTTCAAAGATGTCTAAATTTATATTTCCTAATATTACCAAGTTTTGTTCGGCTGCTGGAACCTTAAGGACCCATTTCAACATTCATCATTCAATGCAATGTTCAATGTTTAATGTTTAATGCTCAATGTTCATTGTTCATAGTTTCTGCTAGCAGAATTCACAATTCGGGCCCCTTCCGTTAAGTGAGAAATTCATAGTTCATTGTTCATTCACGCCATGGCACTGTTCATATATTTAGGTCCCTATCCAGGTCGAGAAATAATTAATTTTATAGTCAATGTTAAATGCAATATTCCTCAAAGGACGTTTAAAAAGCATAGTCATAAAATTATGCACGCACTCACTGACTCCTTACAAATAGCTATTGAATGTACAAGGGTAAGGTATTGAGCTATAGCTCATTTTTCGACTGTTTGTGTTTTCCAAACTGTTTTAGAGAAAGAGGAGCAACTTAAGGTGAAGTAAGAAACCGTAGAGGTTAAGGGTCTAAGAGAAGTGGGCCATAGCAGTGATTGATAATCCTCTACCCTATTTAGTTATTTTGAGGGCTTGAAAAATGACCTATGTTTTGAGCACGTGTGCAACCTTAGTGAAATGTAAATCTATTGTGGAGTTGATTGAATCACTGTTTCATGCCTACTTTGAAATGTTTAATAACAATCTTAGACCTTATTTGATATAATTATTATAACTGGTGGATGCTACTTATCTGGTTGACTCTACTTCTTTATTTGCAGCCTTATCCTTAAAGGACAGCGGTAATGCCCTAACTTGATAACGCATTTCACTGACTTATAATGCTTATTAATAAAGACATTTAGAAGGTGATTAAGTTGGGGCATTATAGAAGTGGTGGTAGAGCAAACTTAGATGTCTGCATGACCAAATTAATGCCATCGTTTGGGGTCTAGATTCCTAAGGCTTTAGGTAAGTTTTGGTAAAGGAGATAAAATTGATAAGAATAAGGTTAGCTATATAAGGAATGAATGAGTAAGCCCTAGGGTTGATGAAGAGGTGTGAAATTCTATAAAATGCGCACAAATAGATAGCGGGATAGGACCCTTTTAAAGTGGCATCCTCTGAGAACCCTCAAGGTCCCACATTTACCCCAAAAACTCCCTAAGAAGAAGACCCTTTTCCCCCTTCGTCACTTACCTTAGAGTTACCAATTGATATAGAGAGATGTGAGACCGACATATATGATATCTAGGTCGAGCGTAATGGGTATGATATCTAGAGAGGAGGGAATAGTGGTGTTTCTAGTGATTCAAGTAGCGGGGTGAGTGTAACCAACATTCCTAAGTCTCCCAAGGTGATAGAAATGAGCTCTAATGAGACTGCAAAAGAGTCTTGGAGCTTTGGATCTGAAACTAGTAACAGGAATGACCCATACTACAAGGCCAGAGGATAGAACATGAAGAGGAAGCAAGATAAGGACTTGGACGTAGGAGATTACTAAGGAGGTGAATTATGAAGTGAATTTGTGGATATGTAAAAAGGTGTAAATATGTAAGGTAGTAGATAAGGAACTAATCCCTAGGGGGAATACAAAGTTAGCAGTAGTACAGGACTTCAGGTCGTAAGGTTAGAATAGTGACTTATCCAACCTCACCTGCCCATTTTGATTTAGGGGGTGAGCCTTTTGCATATCTACCACAGAGACAGTACTCCTAGTAGACTAATGTAACATATGTTATGGCTAGGTTAATGAATGCGCGTAAGTTTTATGTGCATGAGTACTGGAATTGTTAAATTACTTACAAATGAAATTGCCAACACTGGAATCCAAAAGAATATAACAATATGGTTTAGTTTGTGACACTTGATTAGCTAGTGTGAACAACAAAGGTAGCAAATTGGTCACACAAGAAGAGTAGCATATCGATTGCTACTATAAGCGCACGGTTATTGTAGTATAGTTTTAATATCGATCCCACAGAGACCAAGTGTAGTCTATTGAGTTTAACCCATTATAAAAGGCTAAGCAACCAAATTTTCAATCGATTGTCTCAACTATCACTATTTAACTATTGGAAATTCAATCAAATTAAAAACATCGAGGGAATTGCTTCGCCTAGTAAAGAGTTAGATTGTTAGATTTAAAAAAGCACTTTATCTACATTGGATGATTTAAAGGAGTGCAATCGAACTAAGAATTCAATCTTTTTTTTGGAAACAAACTAAATTGCCTAAACTAACCCAATTAATATTCTTTCAAATATCTTTAGTTTAGTCCTGGTTATAGATTCCTGATTGCTAGAATTTTCCTCTCAACAAACAACTCTCTTTCAAGTAGTCGTTAAATTAAGTTCTAACTTGTTGTTCCAATAGTGAGTTTCATAGCACTTTACTCAACTATCTAGTATATGTAAGCAAATCTGGCCAAAACTTACTCACAACAATTCATCCATAGGATAGAATTCAATCAAACCAATTGGATAAAGCATAAATATTGAAATTTAGAGATCCAACATCAATACTTTGCCTAACAAATCCCTAGATTAAGAAAAACTACTCACACAGGATTGAAATAATCAACATCTAAGCAAAAGTTCAAGAAGAGATTAGAAGCAAAACTTCCCACACTCCAAGCCTCCAAGCGCCAATCTTCCACCCCAATTCCCACTCTTACCGTAAAGAAAACTTAAAAAATCCTAAAACTAATGATAAAAGTGAGAATTGGATGATTTGGTTTTCTATGATCTTCTCTTTGCAACTAAAAAGAAGCTTATTTATGCATAAACTCAGCCGTTCTCAGCCACAAGATAAAGGAATAAGAAAAGGCAAGCAGTTTCATACTTATCACAGATTGTGGTTTCCATCATGGAGGGTCCGTGGTCGCTTCTGTCTCAGCATTCTCTGATTCTTCTTTCTTCTCCACGAGCATGGTGACTTAGGGGCATCCGTGGGGAGTCAAAACACAATCAATTGGGGTAAAGCAAGAGAAAAAGGTCCAAAAACTTGTAAAACACAGAAAAGAACCATACCCAAGCGTAAAACGAGAAAAAAATATTGATTATAACATGAAGTACATAACTCTCTTTAAAAATGCAGTAAAACACCCCTAAAATGAAGTGCATTCTAAGCATGTATAAAACTGCGCCAAAAGCTTGATTGCTACCGCAAGTGCTCGATTGTTGAAATATAGCTTCAATATCAATCCCAAAGAGACCAAGTGTAGTCCATCAAGTTGTAACCGATTATAAAAGGTGAAACGACCAAATTTTCAGTTGGTTATCTCAACTATCAATATTTAACTATTGAAAATTCAATCGAATTAAAAGCATCTAGGGAATTGTTTTACCTAATAAAGAGTTGGATCATTGGATTTAAATGTACACTTTATCTAGATTTGATGATTCAAAGGAGTGCAGTTGAACTAAAAATTTAATCTTTCTTTTGAAACAAACTGAATTGGCTAAACTAACCCAATTAACATTCTTTCAATTATCTTTGGTTTAATCTTGGTTATGGATTCTTGATTGCTAAAATTTTCCCCTCAACAAACAGCTCTCTTTCAAGCAGTCGTTAAATTAAGTTCTAACTTGTTGTTGCAATAGTGAATTTCTCCTTTCAGTACTTAATCAACTATCTAGTGTATGCAAGCAAATCTGGCCAAAACTTACTCACAGCAATCCATCCACAAGGATTAAACCAATTGGAAAAAGCACAATATTGAAATTTATAGATCCAACATCAATACTTTGGCACACAAGTCCCTAGATTAGGGAAAACTACTCACACATGATTGAAACAATCAACATCTAAGCAGAAGTTCAAGAAGAGATTAGAAGGGGAAGCAAAACTTAGCAAATATGGTGGTCTTCAATGACTTCCCAAAGTCTAAGCCTTCAAGTGCCAATCTTCCACTCCAATTCCTTCTTTTACTCTAAAGAAAACTTAAAAAATCCTAAAACTAATGTTAATAGTGAGAATTGGATGTTTTGGTTTTCTATTGGCCTCTCCCTACAGTTGAAAAGAACCCTATTTATGCATAAACTCACCCATTCTCAGTCACAAGACTAAGGAACCAGACCCAAGCATATAACTGGAAAATGAGTGTTGATTATAACATAAGGTACATAATTCTCTTTAGAAATGTAGCAAAAGACCCTAAAATGAAGTGCATTCCAAGCATATATCAAACTCCCCCATGCTTGAACCATTTGTTATCCTCAAGCAACTATGAAAACCAAACCTAAAACGAAGAATCTCCTTATGTAAACATAAGTAGCAATATCAATAGCCTATCAACCCAAGAAGCTAGCCCAAAAGTGATGAAAGATATTGCAAAACAGATGAGGGAATGAAGTTTTCAAGATAAGAACAAACACCATCACATTGAACATTGAATTGATCACTCAAATCGGCTTAAACAATCATATCGGTACATATAATAGGGAGAACTAAAAGAATGGGTAGACCCTTACTTTAGGAATGAAGCAATCATCACTCATGTGTTTAAAAATATGGTGCAGTTCACTCAAATCACATTCCAAAGAATCAAATCTACCATAAGCTTGACAAGATTGTCAAATTCGCTACCATGAAAATGCAATGCATGCTAGACAATCATAAGGACTTTGATATCATTGTAATGGGGCTATGCGTAAAGGTAGGAGGGGAACAAATATGTTGGAATTTGTGGAGCTTAAAACCAAGGACTATTAGTATGAATAATTTTCACCCAAATTTTCACAAAAAATACTCCTTACACCAAACACAAATATATCTCAAATACACAAAATAACCCCGAGTTGGTCGAGTATGTGACAAAGTGTTGAGCATAATATGAAATCTATACCAAATCTTTGTATTATTTGCTTCTCTTTATTTTCTTTCAACATGTTTTTTTCTCCTGTTTTTTTGCTTGTTTTGATTTTCATTTGATTTTTCTTCTTCTCTTTTTTTTTCCTTCTTTTTCTTTTTTTTTCATTTTTTTAAAGATAAGAAAAGGATTATAGCAAGAGAATTTATGCGCTTTCAATACTTGTTCTAATAACTCGCAAAATTCAACTCAAATGACACCAAGGGAAATATCTAAATCTCTCATTGCATACAAACAAACCACACCAAATAACATCGTCATTATCTACCAACTACTCCTAATCACTAATGAAACTCTACAGTCTTGGCTAAAAAGCTGGAACATGTATCCGGCCAAGGTTCAATATTATGGTTTGCATCAAGAAAAAGAAAGGTCAAGGCTCAATGGGGTTAGCAAGGGAAATCATAAAAAGGGTGGCTATTTTGTTAATATAGCTCATAAATTCAAAGAATGCCTCAATCATATTGTTTAAACATGCATGCTAAATGCGCTCTGGAACAAGAGTCAAAGAAAGTTCTAGAGATTTCAATTCAAGGAAGAGCCACATATGAAAATGAGACTTAAATGATGAATTAGTACAAATAAGGCTCAAAGTCTCACGAGATAACTATCAAAGTTCAATTAGCTTATTAGATCATATGCGCCAAATATTCATACAAAGAATCATTGAGTAGAATCGCAGTCAAAATGACAGACAAAACCTGAAGCACATTTTTGAAAACTTATAATCAAATATTTATTCACAGATGGGCATAACTAAAAAGATCAAAATAAGCCAAAGAAAGCTACTTAATCTAAGACTCATCATCGGAGGATTTTATTGCTTTTTCCCCTTTTTTCTTTTTATTTTTTAAATTTGTTTTTGTCTTTTTAACACAATGCAATTAAAAATTGAAAATGCCAAAATAAAGCTAAATCTAAGAAAAGAACCCTAAAAATAGAAAGAAAAATGAAATGATCAACTAAAAATACAAACTGTTTCTAAATGCAACATGTAAAATGCAAACTACTTATGCATCCACATCACATACACATATGAAAGGACATAACTCCCCCATGCTTGGACAAACATTGTCCTCAATGCAAAGATATAAAAATCAATGGGGAAGAAAAAGAAGATCTAAAAAGGAGGAAGAGGGGGAGAAGAAGGAGAGCGGCGATGAGAAATATGTTAGTCTCATCAAGCCTCTAAATGGTCCCTAAAGTCTTGGAAGTATTGGTTTTGGGAAGCAATCATCCCACGAAGCTCATTATGCTACACCTAGACAAAGTCATGGAGCACTGTATGTTCAGTTTGAATGCAACCTCAAAGGGATGCTTGCCCCTCTTGAATGGACTGAAGGGTGGCATGCAAACCAGCATAATCAGAGGAGGACGACGGTAGGGATGAACTAGAGGCCCTTAGGTGAGGTGGTGGATGAGGTGGTGCGGGTTGCGCCAACTCTTCGTAACTTGGGTCAAGAGAGTGGTTCGTTCAACATTAAGAAGAGGCATGACACGCTTCCCAGGATAAACCCAACAAACAT